>JAJEJH010000625.1:159693-190137 GCA_026122585.1 Anacardium occidentale
TGACACCAGTCAGATCGTTTAGCACAGTATATTCAGCTTTCTAGCCCGTAGCTAGACTGTTCAGCCCACATGACCAAGATGTCGAATCTCTGTGTTCACCAATCTGATCAGCACAGTAGGTACCTTCGGGTACATAGAGATATTCAGATGCATGCATCCACAGTATTTTCAGTTAGCATGGCATGACATACACATCATGAAATGAACATTAATGAAATCAATAAATGAATGAGATTCAGATAATCAGTAAAGCAGTTTCAAATTCCAACAAGCGCATAAATGTATGAATAGGCCAAGGCCAGGTATGTTTGTGATTGCATGTTGCTTGCTTGGGTTTTGAGGGAAGTAAGAAACGCTTACTGGGTGATCTTTATCAATCATCCCCTTCCTTCTTCCATCCTTTCAGGTTTTTGGTGCTGTTGGCGAGGAGCGGGTGGATCGAGGCTAGCGGGAGAGGGCCCACACCACAATTCCAGTATATATATCTCAATTTTGGACCTGATGGGTCATTTTGTAAATGCTTATGTAATCCGATGTATAGAAACAGTTTGTGTATATATGAAAAGGCCAGTATGGGCTCATTGTATAGAACAGACAATGTATATTCCAGTTTATGTATTTCCAGTTTCACTTCCGCATATGTAATTCAGTTATACAACAGATTTTATTTTCGTAGGATTCCCGTCACGGGTACCCGTATTTCAGATTATTAATAAAAAGCACTTCAGTATTCAGCAGCAGGGGTACTCGTGGCGGCGGGTCCTACACTTACAATGTACCTTGTCATACATACATTATTCCATACTACCAAAGAGATTCACTTCATTTCTATCAGGAACTAAGTGATCTCCTTTTGATCATCCATCTATTGGCTCATTATTTTTTCAATGTCTTTTATGTTATGTATCAACTCCATTAAGTACCACCTTTCCCCACTAGTTTATTTAGAGAACAAGATTTTTATATGAGCCTCCAATGTGAGTTTTAAAACTCATTTGGATCGAAGTAGTATCCTTATGTTTCCTCTAGGATACCTCATAAAACACACCTATTTGATCTATAGTTAAACTAATTCAAGTTAACTGTTTAATTAAGTGTCACTATTATAGCCAAACAAATCATTAGATCTCATCCTAATTTGTACATCAAGCATACAGTGTCATACCTTGACTTTAAACGAAGTAAAAGTCTTGTGTAGGTTACAATTTCTGGGGTATACCTTTAGGACATAGAGGTAAATCAACTTCTGCTTAGCTCAGATATTCATTTGAACTTTACGATTAAGTATTTGTTTCATTAGCTCCAGTTAAACCTCTAAGTACTTTTACCTTTAGCAATTTTGATCAAAGACAAATCACCAAAGTATGAAAATTACAAATAACTCATAATGCACAACCAACATGCAAATTCAATTTTTGGAGAAAGGTAGGAAATAGGATGACTTTACACAATCCAAACATAAACTTACTTGAGAATTAATAGAATATGAAAAGATGAAAAACAAGCCTAAAAGAAACATCCATTAGCTTGTTTCAATCACCACTAACCTTTCCTTATAAGAAGATTGGATAAAAAAGAAAAGAAAATCATAAAACTAACAAAGTTCAATAAGAGATTCAAGGGAAAAAGCTAACAAACGTTGAATTATCTTTGTATTGAGATTTAAAAAAGTCTTTACAAGAGAGAGATTGACACTTATATATATGTCTTACACGTAAAAGAAATTGACTAAAGTGCCCTTACTATAAATTACAAAAAGGGTAAAAGAAATAAAGCCCAAACATTAAAAAAAATTACAAAAAAAAAAAAATCAATTACTAGACGGGAAAGGCACTACAATATAGTGTTGCAGTGCGTACAAGGTAGAACCAAGGCACTATGGCACGTGTAGGATGTCTGTTAACTATTTCATGTAGCATACCACAATGTTGTAACGTGCTGCGGATAGGCCACATGTTGCTCCTTGCTTATTTACACTTCCTTGATGTTCGATTCACTAGACGTTACTTCTGTCTTAGTCGAGAGATATTATAGAGTGCCTAAGGCTATAAAAGAATGTGCTGATGCTTGAAAAAAAGGTGAGACATCAAGTATAACAAAAAAATTATCCCAAAGCTATTAGTAGTTGTGAAAAAGTGGCTACTCTCTATCAAGCATGATAATGGCTTAGGAATGGTATTCTTATCATCCTCTCTAGGTTGAAAAGGATTTTCCCTCGAATCTAAGTCATCTTCTAAGTAATGGCTGAGATTTCTTACATTGAAAATTATTGAACCACCTCTACATTCACTGTGAAACTTTACATCATAAGCATTGTCATTCACCATTTCAAGGATCTCAAAGGGACTATTAGTTTTTGGTGCTAATTTTCTCATCCTCTTGTTGGGAAACCTCTCATTTCTCAAGTGTACTCAAACCAAACCTCTAGGCTTAAAGAGCATCAGCTTCTTATTCTTGTTGGCCCTTTTTTTTTTTTTTTTTTTTTGCATATTCATTAGCTCTCTTAATATGTGTTCTCACAACCTCATACAATTTCTTCGCTTGTTTGAGTTTTTTTTTTTAACATTTATTCTTGGTTAAAAGTCAAAAGGTAATGAAGTTAGGTCAATAGGAGTTAAAGGAATTACACCATACACAACTTCAAAAAGAGAATGTCCTGTAGTAGTACGAGGACTCCTATTGTAACTAAATTTAGCATGTACCAATTTAAGGTATCAATCCTTCATATGCTTACAAACCAAACTCTTCAAGATATTTCTTAAGGTTCTATTGGTCACTTTGGTTTGGCCATCAATTTAGGGATAGTGTAAAGTGTTAATTTTCCCCAAAGGCTTCTTTAAAAGTGGCTCAAGAATTTGGTATCACTATCTGATACATGGTTCTAAGAATACCATGTAATCTCACAATCTTATTAAAGAATAATTAGGCAACATGCAAGGTATCATCACTCTTGATACAAGGAATAAATATGTCATCTTTAAGAACCTATCCACAACTATCATGATTGAGTCTTTATTCTTTTGAGTTTTAGGAATGGTTACGACAAAGTTTATACTAAGATCTTTTCAAGGTGATTTAAGTATGGACAAAAATAGATAAGGACCCAATTTGAATTGGCTTTTAGATCTTTGACAAGTTCCATACTTAGCTAAAAGGGCTTTTATGTCCCTTAACATCCTAACCCAATAGAAATATTCTTTAACAACCTTTACTGTTTTATTAACCCTAAAATATCTGACCAATCCTCCTCCATGAGCTTCTTTCAAGATCAACTTCTTAAAACTATCCTTTGGAACACATAATTTACTCTCTTTGAACAAGTACCCATCATGTAAAACATAAATCTCATAATCATTCTTCTTACATTCAAGCATACAAGTTTTCATCTCCAAATCCAGATGGTACAATTTTATCAACTCAAACCCCAATATCTTATAATCAAGAAGAGCAAGCAAGGCATACCTCCTAAAAGAGTATCGACCACCACATTGTTTGCTCCTTATTTATAGTTAGACATAAATGAGAAAAATTGTAAGAACTCCACCTATTTATCATGTCGAGGTTATATCTCATGTTGGTCATTTATGAACTTCAAAGCTTAATGGTCAAAATAGAGCACAAATTGTTTTAACATAAAGTAATGACTCCAATGGTTTAAGGCCCTTATAATAGCATAAATTTCTTTATAATAGATGTTATATTTTCTTCTAGACTTATTAAACTTTTTTCTGAAATAAGCTATATGCCTTTTGTTTTAAATTAAGACCATACTAATACCTACACTACTAGCATCATACTCTAAGTCAAAAACTTGAGAAAAATTCGAAAGGACAAGGATGAGAGCTTTACATAACTTACTCTTAATTACCTCAAAGGCCTCATTGGCAACTTTAGTCCACTCAAAGTTACCTTTCTTCATACATTTGATTATAAGAGCCATTAGAGAGCTAAAATTAGGTATAAATCTTTTATTAAATGATACTAATGTAGGTACCTCTACTGTGTATACTACTATTGCTATACTGCTTATATTTATTATTATTATCTTATTTTACTTTATTTTACTATACTGATTAAACATTTTATTAATATATATAGTAGGAATCTTACACGATTATTTTATCTGAAAACTATGCACTGTTCGAAAGTTAAAAATAAAATGTTGTGGAATGCTAAAAATCTACTATACATTTATTAAAATAAAATTCATGTTATATTATATACATATATATATATATATATATATATTAATATAATAGTATCTAAAAACATATATGATACTGTATATTTATATGCATAAGCGATAGAGACATGTGAGCCAACATATTATCTACTAAAAAATGAATACATATAGACATACATATGTAAAACTAAAAATATTGGATGGAAACCTACTTGAGTTGTATCTCACTCTTTAGTTGTCTTGTGCTCCGGCTCAATTTCTAAAGACAATGATCTGTAAGAAAAGAAATTGAGGGGAATGAGTGACAAGTCACTTGGTAAGCATCTTCTATCTCTACCCTTCGGTAAGCTCTAAACTGACTTATACTAACTTGTGACTAATCACAAGGTTTTAAACACTAACTAAATGGCTAAATGTTATCTGGGGGACTTAATCAAGTTCTTGATAACCTAATAACTTCTTCTACTCTTACTTAACTTACTGTTGAAGCTCACTACTGAAGCTCTTTTTCTTATCTTATTTCTTAACTAAGGGCATTTCTAAACTCTACTCTGATCTTTCATTTGGCTAACTAATAAACTAGAGAGCTTAACTAAGTTCTTGACTAGCTTTATAGCTTCTTTTATTCTAGGTTATCTTATTCTTTGCTTAGCTTATCTTTAGTCTTTCTTTATTCTGTCTCTATTGCTTTACTGCTTATCTGATTTCTAGTTTGGTAAACTTTGTTTCGTCTGTAGTTAGGCTGACTGTTCACCTGGAAAACTTAAGTTAGTTCATTACTGGTCTTATAAACGTATCCTTTCTAGCTTAGCTTACTATTTAATTTTTGATTCACACCTTATCGTAATTACGTATATAAGTATACTTATACAATTCAATATAAATAGAAGTTTCAATGTTGCAACTTAACTTACTAAGTTCTCTTTCTAATATTTATTATCTTGTTGTTTTCCTTTATTAGTTTCTATAAGCTAACTCATTCTTGTGTTTACTTGGGATCTTAACGAAGTTCCTTTTCTTACTGCATTATCATTCTTCTTTATCTTGTAAGAGACTTAAGAACTTGTTCTTTTATACTATTCATGACTGGCCATAAGAATTACCAAGTTTCATTTCTCATTATTTTACTAATTTTGCTTTTACTAAAATTGTTTCTAATCGTGAAGTACTTATTCTATAGTACTTATGATCCCTTATGAGTCTTATCTGGTTTCTTTTCTATTTCTGATTACATTATACATTTTAATGTTATATTTGTGACTTGTCATAAATATTTCTCTAATTATAAACTGTTTGTGGTTGCCCTGTTTTTCAACTATTATTCTGTTCATGTCTTATTCTATTCTACTTAATTTCATTTTATACATGGTATGATATGGAGTATGTTGTAATCATGTTGAAAATTATGTCTGGTTATGCTAAAAATCATATATGGACTCTTAGGTCTGTTTACTGAAAAACATCTTGAGAAAATATTTTTCGAATATACTACTGGGATCTGAAGATCCTAAAATACTAAAAATATTGAATCAAATTTGTATATGAAATCTTTGTGTATCAGAAAATACTTGTTGCGTTATACAGATTGATAAATATAGGGATTTGACACCTTGACTTTATAAGTTTTATATATTAACACGCAGATAACAACTGACTAACACACATGTAGCATCTGAATTTGAATATGAAGCTGAACGTTAATCAATGAAATCTAAACTACTAGCTGAGAGTACACCAACATATGCCTATGAATAGTGGTTAATATGGTCATAAATCTTGATGTTGGTTTCTTTAATTGATGAGAATGCTGAAACTCATAGGTGCCCATTTATATTCACCCCTAAAATGATGTTCAGATCATCGTCTTTCTATTTTAAAAACATATGCATGTATAACACTTGATTGATCCTTTTCTGAGAATACTGAGTTAGCATGTCATGTAATACTAATCATGCATAATATCTTATTCTTTCTTTTTTATTGATTACATTTTGTTTAGATGTATATTTATTATAGTTTTGATTTGTATAAATATTATTGAAATCATTGTTTCTGTAACTTATTATACTTATTTGTAAGTTTTGTGTAAATTGTTCTATATTCTATATGTATCTGTAGGTTTACTATATTATATGTTTCATAACTGTTTCCATTTCTATTTTTGTATATTTCTATAATGTTTTTGTTACTATTTTCCTATTTTTCATTTCTATTTTCTAATCATAATCTATTCTTAAATTATACTGTTCTGAGTTGTTATTAAGTTTCTATTACTTATATAAGCTAAAAGTGTGATTCTCGAAAAATATTTTATCTTACGATTTTCTATTCGTTGTTCTAAAGGTTTCTTTATTATAATTTTATGTGTCTCTTTTTTCTTTTTGCTTATTATTATTCTTAATCTATTGTGTCTTCTCTTGTTTAACTTAAAATACTTAATATGTTCCTTATTAATGATATTATGCTAAATAGGGAGGAAAATCTCCAATTTACACTGAGCGCATGGGTATGCATGTTTAGATGCACAAGCATGCATGAAAGTGCGTGGCTCATGTGTCAATCATGCAATCTAACTATGTTAGCTTCTAGAAATTCTAGCCAAATTTTGTTTCACTACATACACATGACCGTAACTTTAACCTACACAATCGTGACTATTCATAAATCTAGTCATACATGACTCATGTACATAACTGTGAACCTGCTGAAACAAGTCTACATAAACATGCATCCATCAGGCGCATGGTCGTGCATCGTACTCTATCTCAACAATAATGGTTAAACGTGCAAGATCACGGCCAATCTTAACTTAAATCTCTATCAATCTTCAATTAAACTTATTCTAACATATATTCATGCAAAATTCACTGCTATAAACATATTGTCCCTATCAATAACAACCACACCAATCTTACATGCTTCTAAAATCACAAAACACCACATATAACACATATATATACTCTAAGCATGCTTCTGCCTCCAAATCTCTTACTTTCTGATAACTCATTATACCATGCTACTGCTAAAACTCAAAACATGCTTCTTATCTCATCTATTTGCCTAAAACAGAGAAGTACATGCTAAATAGACAAAGAAACAGGGAAAGAGGTAAGGAAATACTTACCTAGAATTGTTAATGGCTTTTATCTCTCTAACTCAAGTTGAATCTTGGTTAGATTAGCTACTAGAAACTGGTTTCTCTTTTCGATAATCTAGCTAAGGTTAGCTTGGGAGAAAATGAAGAGAAAAAATTAGGAAAATCTATTGCGGGAGAAACCCAGCTTTATATATCAACAGGCATGCACAGGCGTGCATGGCGGCAATGACATGAGAGTGTGTGTCCAAAGATGCACAGTCGTGCTCCTTTCATAAGTTGTATATAAAACTCTCAAAAAGACCTTTATACCCCTAAAACTTACTAAGGATATTCTCTAACTAAAGAAAACTATTTTCTAACCCCGATTCAAGGTCTAAAAGGCCATTATAACCTTGGGATGTTACAGCTAACCCATGGAAACTCTTAATCTCCATAATGTTTGATAGAGTTAGTTAACTTTGGATAACTTTAACCTTAGATTGATCTACTTAGATCCTCTTTTTGATACAATATAGCCTAAAAAAACCATACTCTTCACAAAAAATTCACATTTCTCCATCTTAGCAAATTAATTTTTGTTCTTTCAACACTCTAAATACTTGTCTAAGATGGAATAGATGCTCTTCCTTATTTTTATTATACACAAGAATAATGTAATAGTTTGAGATTATAATTGTCCTTTTAAGCTAGAAATTGGGGTAATAAATGAGATTTTATGATAAAAAAATAGGATTAAGAGGTTTCAAGGGTTAAATAGTCTTTTAGAAGCTAGTTGTGGCATGTGTGTGAGTCTCCCTAAGAGACTGTTTCATGCAAGGCATGAGAAGAAAGGAAATGTGTGATTTTCTCGTGACACACGACTTTATGCTTCAAGCACCCAACCATGCATTGTGTTTGAGGCATCATAAATGCTAAGTTTCCTTTATTTCTTTCACTCAACTTATTTTACCCAGCTTTCTTCCTTCTTTTTTCTAGCAAACCCTAGCCAGAGAGCACCTAACCAGTAGCCATAATCCATATTAGAGAACCAAAAGTAGTTAAAAAGAAAGAGAGACAGCTTTCATGGCAAAAGGCAAGTATTTCCTTACCTATTTCACCTTGTTTCATGGCATGTTTCCTTGGTTTGGGTTTCCAAGAATGTTTTTTGTATGCCTAAAACTTATTTCAGCATGCATAGATGATAAGATGATGTTTGGGATGATTATTGATGAGTTATATTTGTAAATCTTGATGTATATATGCTTTCATGCTTTATTCTAAGAAATATGTGATATATTGGATGATTTATGATGAATAAATGGAATGAGCATGTTTATCTATTGATATGTTAAGTTTATGAGTGTTAGATTGAGGTTTGGTTATGCCTTGAGCGAGAATGGTTGAGATTTCTAAGTTTCTAAATGAGTTATTACAAAAATAGAGTTGAATACACAATCGTGTGCAAGTGCACGCCCATGTGGCCTTATTTCTATGATTACATAGACTTGCATGGTAGCCATGCACACTTGGAAAACCTAAACAGATGCCTGTGTGATCGAACATATGATCATGTGTATATTCCAAATTTCACATGCTTGTGTAGGCAAGACACGGAAGTGTTATGTAAACAATTATATGTCTATGCTAGTGTGGGGCATAGTCTTGTGCCTTAATGCATGCTCGTGTGTCTCATACCATATGCTTGTATGGCTAATCAAAGTTTACAATAAATTTCCAAAAGCTAGCACAATCGAGAGCATGACTAACACATGGTTCTGTGTGTCTCCCCATATACCTGTGTACTATGAATAAAGCCTAGAATGAATTTTAAAGCTTTCCTAAGCAACTTTAAGCCACTTTCAACAAAACGGAACCCAATAACACCAAGAGAAAACAACATATCATACATGATAACAACTTATAACATGACATGTCATATCAGAGTTTTCAGAAATTGATTTATAAAACCAATAGCATGTTTTTAGAGTATAAATATATGATGTTTCAGACATTAGTTATGGGTGAATATGAGATAGTACCTATAAGTTTGCACGCTTAGTAGAAAAAGAAACCAACATCCGTTAGAGAAGATACAATCCTTGAATAAGCTCATTAGAGAGAGTGCTAGTTGGGCATGAGTAAATTTTTTATAGGATTGAACTCGCACAGCTAAGGTGTTAAATCTTTGTATTCATCAACCTGACTAGCATAGTAATTATTTTTCAGACACAGTATTTTTAAAGACAACTTTTATGTATATATATATATATATTCAAGATATTGGGATCATAGTTACTATTTCAAAAAGAGTTTTCGAAAAACTAGGCCCAAAGATAAGTTTTATGACTATTGAGCATACACATGACATCAGCATATGCATATCATGTCATGTACAACAACCTTTGAGAAATAGAACTATATGAATACAAAAGATACTACAAAAGACAAAAAAAAATTATAAAGACAAAGAATAAAGAAAATACTAAGCAGAGCATAAAGTGACCAGTCTCTAATGAATCAAAGCTTGAAACTTGCTTGTGTTAGAGATAGGAAATGCTTGTTGAGTAATTTTATCAAAGAATAAAGAAAATACTAAGCAAAACATAACGTGACTAGTCTCTAATGAGACAGAGCTTGAAATTTGTTTGTATTAGAGATAGGAAATGTTTGCTGAGTAATTTTATCACTCGCGCCTTTTCTTGTTTCCTCTTTTATAGGTAAGTGATCTTAGGGCTAAGTAGGAGCAAGACAACTGTTAGATTTTAGGGATACAGTTTGGTAGCAAATAATATGTTCATGGCTCGCATGCTTTGTATAGTTTTTTATTCATGCATATATGTGTGTATAATACTATTATCATATACTATGTAGATAGTATGTTTTGTTAATGAAAAAGCCTAGGAGTTTCCAAGAAGGAATCATTATTTTCTTAAGTTTTTTAATAGTATTTCTCATTTATAGCTTCTATATTGAAAAGTTTAAATTTAGCAGTAGATTTTATTGTGAGGATTCCTATTGCAGGTATATTATCAACATAATTAATATGATAATTAGTAGTAAACAGAGACCTTTGACGAGGGTCACGACAAATATCATTAAAATATACTATAACAAAATGGCCAATAAAGGGATAAAGTACCTTATTCGTTAACCTCATAAAGATGCTCAAAGTATTGAATAGTTTAAAGGGCATGACTAGCCATTCATACAATCTTTTTTTGGTTTTGAAAGTTTTCTTCCACTTATCCTTCTGTTTCATCCAAATTTGGTGGTACCCACTCGTAAAATCGATTTTTGAAAAGACCTTTATACCATGAAACTCATCTAACATGTCATCCAACGAGGGTATAAGATACTTATATATGATTATGATATGGTTTATTACCTTAGTATCAACACATATTATATAAGTCTCATCTTTATTGGTCATAATAAGAGCTAGCACAAAATAAGGACTCATGTTTTTCCTCATAAACCCTATGGTAATTAATTCTTTAATTTGCATTTGTAATTCCTTGAAGTATTAAAGGTTACATCTATAGGCAGGTCTAGTTAGTAATAGCACAGCAGGTTTTAAATCAATTTGGTGATTAATTACCTCAATAGTGGTAATCTATATGGTAACTCATTTGAGAAAGCATCATGAAATTCATTCATCAAAGGTTTAAGGTATAGGTGGCTAGTGGTTTTAGTGATTGGCATATTTTATTAAGTAACCAACAAGGCAATGATGGATTTAAGGCTTTGGAAGGCTTTTTCTAGTTGGTTAGTATTGAGGAAAAAGCTTTTGTGAAATGTTTTTAGCTTGGTGTTTGAGGTATTGTTTGGCTAAATGATAGTAAGGTAAAAGTTATAGCTTTCTTGTTGAATTTTAAAGATATATGTTTAACCTCCTATTTTGCATCACCTCTCTGTCAAATTGTCATGATCTCCGAAGCAACAAATTGTAAGCATCCATAGGAATAATATCATAAACTATCTCATCCATATATTGTAACATCTTAAAGTTAGAATTATCCTTTTAGGCTAAAAATTTGGGGCTAAAAGTGAGATTTTATGATAAAAATAGTTTTGAAAGGTTTTAGGGTTAAAATAGTCATTTAGGAGTTGTATATGGCATATACATGGATCTTCTTAGGAGACTATTCCATGCATGACACGAGAAGAAGAAAATTTTGAGAATTTTCCTTAACACACGACCATGTGTCTTAAGCATACAGTCGTACATCCCTGTCAATCTAACCATCATATATAAGTGCTAATTTTCATTCTTATTAAACAAAAATTTTCACCCTTTTTCTTCTTCTTCTCTTGATAACACAAACCCTAGAATTGAGAGTGAACTATCAGCAACATTCAATATACCTAGAAATTGAGTTTTGATTAGAGAAAGAAAGAGAAAGAGGCAACCATAACAAGAGGTAGATGTTTCTTACCTCTTTCCCCTATTTTCCAGCTTGTGTTTGGTTTGATTTGTTTGTGTTGATGTGTTTGGCTTGTTGTATATTTGAATGATATGATTGTATATAAATTGATGAGAAGAATGGAATATGGTGAAACTTGTTTGTTAGGAAGCTAGTTTATGTGTTAATACGTTATTACATGAGTTTTGATAATTTTAATGTATAGATTGATAAATTTTACAAAGAATGATGAAATAAACATATGCAAATCAGATGGATATTATCCTTAAATGTTTATATTACTTGATTTATGGTTTGGTTATGATTACAAAGGGTTCTTGTAATTACAGACCAAATATTATCAAAGTAGAGTAGCTCGTATGACTATATGCATAATGGCACATAACTGTACAAGCTTGTTTTATCTGTCTCATAATCATGTAGCATAATTGTAGGACCCGTCGCCACGAGTACCCCTGCTACTAAGGAATCACTGTTCTTTTATTAAATAAACTGGGAATTTAGGTACCCACGACGGGAATCCTATGAAAAGAAAACCTACTGCTACTTTACATTTCATGCGAAAGCTGAAACTGGAATATAAATGTACAATGAGCCCAAACTGGCTTCCCATAAATACAACTATTTTTTACATGGTTCTGTACGTCTGAACATATGCAAAATACATAAAAGACCTCACAGGTCCAAAACTGAAAGAAAGTACATGTACATGCTGAATAGTGTGTGTGGATCCTCTCTCGCAAGCCTCAGTTTACCCGCTCCTTGCCAGCAGTAACACAACCTGAAAATGAAGGAAGAAGGAAATGGATGAGTGATAAAGATCACCCAGTAAGCATTCCTTACTTCCCTCAACCCAAGCAAGCAATAAACATACACACATACCTGGCCTCGGCCCTATTCATGAATCTAATCGTTTGCTGGCGCTGAAACTGATTTATCTGAATTATTACTGATTTCTGTATCTCATTATTAATGCATGTCATGCTGAAATGTCATGTCATGCTAAACTGGAAACTGAACTGACCGATGATGCATGTATCTGAATTTATATGTACCCAAAGGTTTTCGCTGTGTTGATCAGGTTAATGAACACAGGGATTCGGCATCCTGGCCAAGTAGGCTGAACATTCTAGCTACTAGCTAGAAAGCTGAACACTGTGCTGAGCAGTCTGACTGGTGTCAGAAAGCTGGGTCCCACAGATGCCCCCTCGAGTTCACCCAAAACTGTAACCTATACATTGGGTTCTGAGTGCTGAAAACTACTGAATTCGGATCCTTAGATCCTCTTTCAAGCTATATGCAATGTTGTGTATGCATATGCTTCATTTCTTATCTGAAATCTGGATTATCTAATGATTGTTAGCCCTTGGATGGATTACCAAACCTTTAATAATTCATTTCTGCCTTTTCTGGGAATTTCAAGATGACGCACGGGCGTGCCAAGAAGACACACGGGCGTGCCAAGAAGACACACGGGCCTGCATGCGCACACACGACCATGCTGGGTAAAGGCACACGGGTGTGTGCCTAGACACACGGGACCGTGCGTAAGCCGTGCGACAGGGCGTGTAAGCTATTGGAAAAATCTGGCCATTTCATGCGAGGAAAGGACACACGACCGTGTCCCTCAAGACACACGGTCGTGTCCTTGCATTCCAGGCCGTGTGCACTTCATGCACACGGCCGTGTCCTTGCAGAAACAATGGCACACAGGCGTGCTCTTACGGGCACACGACCATGCGTCTTGTCCTGCTCAGACATGGCACGCCTGAAACTGCAAGAAACCAATCCAAATTTCATCCAAACTCAAATTAACTGAAATCAAGCATTCAAGGCACTTCAATAAGCTAACAAATCACTTCAATTTCAACATTCATCCATCCACCCACATTCCACCATGGGAAATCAACCAATTCTCTCACCAACACACTCACAATCAAGAAAGCATGCATTTTGGATGGAAAATCATCAAAAAAAACATCATATCATCATCATGGCATCATACTAACATACACAACATGACATAGCATGCTGGAAACATCGACAAACGTTTCCAAACATCACCAAGCAAGCTGGGAACGTAAAGAGAGAGAGTAAGAAACGCTTACCTCTCGCCATGAAGCTGGGAACTCAAACTCAAGCTAATCTCTATGCTCTCAAACTGGATTGGGAGTCGTTGGAAGCTGGATCTCGCACCTAGGGCTAGGAGCTACTGAACAAGAGAAGGAAACTTGGCTGAAAACGGGTGAGAAATGCATTAATCTCTCATCTCTCTCCTTTTCTACCCACCTGCACGAGCGTGCAGGGAAAGATGCACGGGAGTGCACCAAGGGAAAATGAAAGGAATTTATTTCCCGCGCTTCGCATGATTGAAACCTCCCTAAAGGAATCATACAAAGGCCACACAACTCTGGAAAACTTCCTCACTCACCCCTGAACTCTTCTAGACTCCTAAACTATTCCTGAATTCTATTTCTAACCTCAAAACTCTACCCCAAGGGCTTTTCTAACCTGGTATGCTACAATAATTGTGTATGTGTATGAACCTAGAAGCACGATCGTGCAAGTAGTCATAAGGTCATGTACCTATATCTTCAGCTTAGTCATAGGGTCAAACACGATCATGCTTTGAATTGCCTCGCATACCTATGTAAGTTGAGAGCATACCTGTGTGTCTCAGGTCATATGCCCATGTGTTAAGCTAGATGTTTAGTGATAAAACTTCAAAAGCTAGCATGATCAGGCACACACTTCACACACGGTCTTGTGCATTCTTTTGCACAACCGTGTACCCAGCATCACATGACCATGCACCAACTAAACTATGCAGAACTGGGATTTTTAGTCATTTTAAGCCTACAACACTTAACTAAAAGCTCAAATAATAGTATATCATGATGATTAGCATAAACATTACAAGACATGACATGTCAACTCAGAAATTTCATAATTCAGATCGAATAATCATATTTCATGTTTTCAAATGTAGAAAATACGGTATTTCAAATATTTTTTAGGGGTGAATACGAGGGGGCACCTATGAGTTTTACACACCCATCAGTTAAAAAGAACCAGCATTAAGGTTTATAACCATACTAGTCATTATATATAGGCATATGCTAGTATACATTCAACTAGTAATTTAGGTTTCAGTGATCAAAATTCAACTTCATATTCAAATTCAGTTATTATAAGTGTGTTAGTCAGTTGTTATCTACATGTCAGTATATAAAACTCATATAGTCAAGGTATTGAATCCTTGTATTCATCAGTCTAATCAGCACAGTAGTTATTTTTAGTTATAAAGAGATTTTTAGTTACAGTTTTTTATTCAGTATTATAGTTATTTCAGGATCTTTAAATCACAACATTATTCAGAAAACATTTTTATCTAAACAAGCCTAAAGGCTCAAAGGTTATTTTTAGCATGACATACATAACATAGCATGACTCAATATGCAAATGGCTAGAAAACCTTGAAACAATATGAATCTATAACATATAACAACAATAATAATGATACACTGAATAACAGACATAAAACCCAGAACAACATATGATAGTAAATAATTTAATGTGTTTATAGTTATGTTCTCAGAGCATGATTACCATCAGGGTTAAAGATAGAAAATACTTACTTGGTGATTTATCACTCACTCCTTAATTTTTTATTCTCTTGTAAGTCAAACTAGTAGGGGCAAAGAGGAGGCAAGATGGTTGCACTTTGGGATCTAATTTTTTTCCAATAACATGCTTATGGCTCGCATGCTCATACTATTTTACTTATGCATGTATTTGTACAATATGTATTTATGTGTGTAAATATATCTACTTTGTACGACCTTTTCAGCATATAAAATCTTATTTCTGGGTTATTATCATTATATTTATATCGTATGCTTTTCGTTGGCACATATTTCAACTCAGTAGTTAAGCATTTCCGTTATATATTAATAAGAGTAAATATTATAATTAAGAACATAAAT
Organism: Anacardium occidentale; assembly: GCA_026122585.1. Classification (NCBI taxonomy): domain Eukaryota; kingdom Viridiplantae; phylum Streptophyta; class Magnoliopsida; order Sapindales; family Anacardiaceae; genus Anacardium; species Anacardium occidentale. Next base: position 175,363 of record JAJEJH010000625.1, read on the forward strand.
ATAATATAATAAATAATATAATATGTACAATAATATATAATAAAAGTGCCTACACATTTCTCTTGTCAATAAAAAATAAACTACAACTTGTTTGGCAATTTGCAATATGTTTTTATTGCTCAACCATTGAAGCTTATAAGGTCTAGCATGGTCAAGGATTGGTAAATTTAATATCTATACAAGAGTAGTGAAAGCAATATTGGTACAACTCTCACTATCTATAATCATTGAACAAACTTTTCTCTTGAAAATACAACTAGTTTGAAACAAATTTTCTCTTTAATCATCTTATAAATTAACTTGGGCATGCAACAATCTCTTAAGAACTAATAATTCTCCTTGGTTAGAATCAGCTAGGTCTTCTTCCTCACTTTCAACCTTAATGTCTTCCTCAACTTCTCCATCTTGAAAAGCTTGCTTTATAATCACAATCTCCATCAAATTCATGACTATTATTGGGACAATTGGCTAGGAAATTACTATAGTCATGACATTTAAAACATTTTTTATTCCTATGTGCATCTTTTATTAGCATTATCTTGCATTTTAGTCTTAGAAAAATTATCAAAACTATCCAAAATAGAAAATAATTTCAAATGCAAAAGTAATTTGAATTCCTTTTTTGTATGTGTAACACTCTGAGATTAGAGTGGTCATTTTAGACTATGGATTAAGGTTAAAAGAGAGATTTTTTAGCTAAATCAGATTCAAAAGGAGTTGAGAAGGTAGAACAACCTTTTAAAGAGTTTTATATGGTGTACGTATAAGTCCCTTTGAGAGGTTTTTCCTATACACAACACTAGAAGTTAAAAATCTATGATTTTTTTTTTAGCATGATTTGCATCCTTTAAGTTATGGAGCACGACTATGTATCTTAGTGGCACACGACCATATATCCTTCTTGTGTTAGTGTAGCTATATAAAGTAGAAAGATTGTGTTGTCAACTAGTTTTCATCCATTTCTTTTCTTCTTCCTTCAACTAACCCTAATCAAAGATTAGAGAGAGAGATCAATCTATTAGTCAGCCAGAACTAGAGAGAGAAAGCCTTAGTAGTTTCAAGTAAGTGTTTCCTCACCTTTTTTCTATTTCCATAGTAAGTATCTTCATAAATAAGTCTAGTTAGTGATAGTAGCATGTTTTCAATTTAATAAGCAAGATTTTGAGATAGATAATGATGAGATAAAAGATATTTTGGAGGTAAAAGCATGTTTAATGTAGCTTTGTATGTATTTGTATGTTTTAAGATTTTAAAAGCATGTTAGACTACTTTTAGATTTTATGAGATGATGAAAGTTTATGATAATTACATGTTTTTTCCTGCATATGTGTTAAAATAAGCTTAGTTGAAGGTAAATAGAGATTTGGTTAAGTTTGGGTAGAGATTTGCAAGTTCTAGAGGTAAGATTGCAGAAATAGAGTATGACGTACATTTGTGCTCCCATCATGCATGCCCGTACAGTTGTGTTTTCTGCATTGGTCATGATCATGTATGGGTATGCATGATTGAGACCAGTGTCATAGTGTCTTTGGGCACAAGATCGTGTGTTTTAAAGTCACAGTCATGTATGTTTTCCCTTTTTACAAGGTCATGTTTGGGTTGGTCATGACTGTGTACTGAGCTTTAGTGCAAACATGTGCATGTAGGGTAACGATTGTATAGCATTTTTAGTAAATATTTTAAATACTCAAACCTAAGGGTAAATATATATTTTCAGCATACTTTATACCATGACATATATAACATCGCATGAGTTAGAACATAGATAGCATGATAAGAAATAAGATAGTTAAGACTAACAAACCAATATCAGAGCAAGCACATAAAAAAATAAGCCAAAAAAACAAAAACATAAGATGACTATTCCTACACGATATACATCATAAGTAGAAACATAAAAAAAATTTAGCTAAGACATAAGAAAACTTAATACAGATTTAGCAAGATAGCTAAACAGTCACATCAATTTAGACTTTATTGTATACATATACCCATATATGTAACTTAAGACATGGTACGAAGTAGAACTAGAGTATTAAGACTAATTAAGAACCAAGTTAAGTTCATCATATAAACAGTCAAACTAGTAATAAACTAAGCAAAATTTATCAGGCTAGAGACACGATTAAGCCAAGAAATTTAGAAAAAGAAAGCTCAGAGCCTTGTGAGTAGCCGTAAGGGTGAATTAGAGTATAGTCTCCCGGAGGATAGAGATAAGAGATATTTACTAAGTAACTGGTCACTCATCCCCCTCGGTTTCCTTTCTTGCAAGTTAATGTTTTTGGGTGAACTGAGCTAGAGCACGAGACAGTTGGAGAGTGGGATACAGCTTGAACGAGTTGTCACCTAGGTTTTTAGTTTTGTATACAAACAAACATATATATATATATATATATATAGAAAATTGGCTTGCATGTTTTATATTGCTCATTCATATGATGTATAGTATTATTTTTGTTTCAAATATTATTAAATAGTATTTATTACATAATTTTTTCTCAAAATACTGCTTATTGAGTTTTAGCATACCATCACATTTTATATAATGTTTTTGCATGCCATATTTTCAAATAAGTATGGATGGGAATCCTATCATATATTAAAGATAATCAATATAATATTAATACTAAATAGTAGTTTAGTAGTAAATAGTAAATATAGCAATGGGTGCTCACAAAAGTGATATAAAAGCGATATTAAGCCATTAGAACATATCTTAGCCATATTTTTTTGGAAATTATATTTCAAAAGGCATTATTTTTTAAACTACATAAGCATAAAATTAATGTATCTCAACAGCCAGTACTCGTGGCTCCCTTCAGTGTAAATATAGTAGTTTTGGATTTAATATAGATTTCAGATCCTGACCCTCTTCTTATGTGATCTTAGATATGAGACCCCACCTCTTTGGACTTATGGCAAATCAGGATATTGATTCAGTAAGAGCTAGAAGAAGTTTTTAACGCTTATGATGATCTTTCAGTATAGGAAATATGAGAGAGATAATCAAAGATATGATGAGAGATAATCAAAGATATGATGAGAGAAAAAGTACAGCAACTTATGAGAAAAGACTATTAGGAACTAATGAGAGGTGGTTACCTAGAGCGAACAAAGCATAATTTTCATATGCTAAGACCGAGTCAGTATCAAAGACAAAGTCAGTGGGTGTCAGAGATACAGAAAGACTACACCTTATTTATAGCCTACTAGGAGTTCATTAACCTTTTAAATTCAATGGGTCAACAAATCTAGCAATGGTAGAAGACTTGATTGAAGTGATAGAGAGTGTCATAGATCTTGTCAATATGGCTGTTCGAGAGAATATCAAATATGTTGTGTATATGCTCAGAGGTGATAAGAGGGTTTGGTGGAATCTTGTAAAGTCAGTAGTTGCGAGGATAGTTTGACCTAAGTAGACTTCAGATAGATGCTTAATGAGAAATTTAGGAGTATAAATATGAGATATGCCAAACCCCAAGAATTTATTGAGTTTACTTAAGAGTCAGGTACAGTAAAAGAGTATACGACCCGATTTAACACTTTGGCCAGATTTGTTTCGAGCTTAGCTGGATTAAAGTTGGGTAAGGTGTAAAAATTTATTCATGGCCTACATCTTGTCGCAGCCAGAGATGTGATGGTTGGAAGTACTTCTCTCTAGAGATTCAATGATGTCTTGGGGAAAGCATTAAGATCAAAGATGTGCCTCTAAAGGATAGACACGCTTTCAAGGCTAATTGAAAGAGGTAAAGTTGAAGACAGAGCAAGCATATCAAAGAATAAGTCAAAAAAAGAACATAAGATGAGTATTCCTGTATGATATACATCATAAGCAGAAACATAAAAAAGTTTAACTAAGACCAAAGAAGACTTAAGACAGATTCAATGAGATAGCTAAATGTGTTAGTCATATCAATTTAGACTTCTTTTCATATCGTGTTATATACGTGTGCCCGTATGCATACTTAGGACATGGTATGAAGCAGAACCCGAATAGTTAAATGAGCTAGAGAAGAGGAAATAATTTATAAGACTAGTCAAGAACCAAGTTAAGTTTATCAAATAAATAGTCAGGCTAGTAATAAACTAAGCAGAGTCCATCAAGCTAGACATATGTTTAAACCAAGAAATTTAGAAAGAGAAAGCTTAGAGCCTTGTGACCCGTCATAAGGATAGATCAGAGGAGAGTCAATCCGAGGATAGAGATATGAGATACTTACTAAGTGACTTGTCACTCATCCCCTTTAGATTAGTGTTTTCGAGGGAGCTGAGCTTAAGCACGATATGATTGGAGATTGAGATATTGCTTAAGCGGTCTTCACACGAGTTTTCAGTTTTGTACATAAGTATATGTATATATGTAGTTTTTAACAAATAGTAAATTTGTTCATATGTTTTGTATTATTCATGCATGTGATGTACAATATTATATATGTTTCAAATATTATTAAATAGTATTAATTATATGAGTTTCTCTTAGACAACTGTACATCAGATTTTAGCATACCATCACATTTTATATAAAGATTATGCATGTCATATTTTCAAATAAGTAAAGGTGGAACTCTTGTTATATATTAAAGATAATTAATGTAATATTAATATTAAATAGTATTGCATGATGCAAAGAATTTTTTATACTGTTAATGTTATTACAGATTCCAAAGAAGCAACTGAAATTCACAATCAACATAGGTGCAGCTGATGATGATTCCACGAGTACAAGAGATGACAAACTCGAAGAATTACAAAATAAATTTGATGAATGTTTTGTGTAGTATAATGTAATAAAAATGCAGTCACTTTTACTTTGTAAATAATTTGTAAATGAAGTTTAATTATGTTGGTATAAATTGTACATTAAAGTTTCTGATGCAATAGCAGTGGCTGATTTATATGCTTCTTTAATTTCACTCCTATAAAAGGAGATGCAATGTATCAATAGGGTGCGCGAAAAAAAACACTTCAAGTAAAAACTCTCTGTAAACTTTCTAAAATTATAAGTCTTTATTTTCTTAAAAACTTATTTTACTACAAAGTTTCATTTTATACCTTTTATTTACTATAAAGTTTAAAATATCCTTACATTTTCAAAGTAAGAAACTAAAAAACATGGTAAGTGTATCCAAGTAAGCATATTCTCCTTTAAAATTGTTAAGTTCTTTTCCTTTTGCAGCAATGTATCCGTAAAAAATCAATATTTCTTAATGATAATATTACATAATTAACAAAATAATTACATTTCTCTAATCGTTGAATCAGTTTTGATAAGAATGAGTTATCCTACTCACATGGGAAAGACATTTTGTTCACATTTTCTGAACCTTTCGAATTCCTCAGCATAATATCCTGAAATGTATGATAAGTCACCATACATATTGATCTTATGTGTTAATTTAGGAGCATTTAATAAAAATAAATTACCATACTTATTGATCTGATGTATTATTGTATTTTATTTCAAAAGTTATTATTGTAAGTAAATTATAAATAAAAATTTTCGAATTATCATTGTAATTACAAATCTGGTGTATGTAACAATATTTATTCAGTGTATTTGCCCTTTGGTTATTCTTTGGAGAACTATTGTTTGTTGTCTTTTAGTTTCAGTTTTGTTTTTCCCAGGTAAAATATACATTGAATGGAATTTATTGTTGATTAGGAAGAGGCTGGGCTCAATGCATAGGCTGCTAAAACCTGCGCCTAACATATATAAAAAAGTAGGTAGGATTTTAAATATTTTTAAATATAAAATATAAAATAATTTTAAAAATATATTTCTTATTTAAATAACTATATATATTTATTATTTTTAATAATAACCATTTTATTTGATTTAAGGTACTAATAAAACATGATTATTAAGACTTTTTAAATTTTAAATTATTATTACATATAATTATTAATTTTTTAAATGTTAAATAGATTAATAAATATAAAAAATTACTTATTATTTACACATTTAGTTTATTGTAAAAAAAATTTCATATAAAAAATAGTATATCTTTTACTATTTCTTTGTAAAGTAATAAGAAAAGAAAATTAAAAGAATATTATATTTTATTATATAAGATTGTCAAAATAATTATTGTATAGTGTCACAAATATTCTTGAACCAATCTTAATTATTTTCTTTGTGATTGCTTTAAAAGGTGCTTATAGAATTTTATTTTGTATCATTTCTCCATGTACTATTTTCTCATTTATTTATTTTTCTATTTCCTTTGTTGTTAATTCAACATTGTGATATTCTTGCTACCCTGAAGAACAACATGAATACTGTGATTGAATTGAACCAAAAATGACAGAAGCTGCTATTCAACTCTACATTTGAGATGATGCATTCCTAATGTGTCTTGAGTTTGTTCACTATTATAAACACAACTATAAACACAACTATAAACACAATTATTGTTTTTACTCTCCAACCGAAATTTATTTTATAAATATGAATTTTATTTATTATTAAGATATTAATTTCAAGAACTTAATAATCATTTTGATGAAGTGAATACATATTTGCTTTTGTGTATGACATGTCTTGATTATAGAAACTCGTTTGTTGCATTTGATGAGAGTAAATTGATTCATCTTACAAAATTTTCACTATTTGATTTTTCTATAACCATTCTGATTAACTTGAATGTCAATTTGAGAACTTTTTAACTGATATGCATTTGGATAAAAACTTTGATAGAGTAGTGAAAATTGGACATCTTGTTGAAATAATGGTTACTACAAGAAACATATTATTGTAATATATTTGTGATAATTTATTGAATTTTGTAATATTATTATTTATTTATAAATATTTTTATGTTATATATATATATTTTTAAGGTGATATTAATTTATCTTTTTATATAAGTTTTTAATTAGATCTCTTGACAAAATTCTTATCATTGTCACTACTTAGCCAACCCTGCTAAACTCTGTAACTGCCACACATCTAAACTCAAACCTGCTAAAACCTTCATCCCTGCCAAGCCTGAATGCACTTGAACCATCACCCACCTAAACCCATCAAAATCATCGTTAAGGGAGAAGAGGAGAAAAGTGAAAAGGGTAGAAGGGCATGTTGATTAAAAATTTGATATGCAATTAAACGTTGTTAATTTAAAATGACATGGTAATTTTGAAACGTTAAATAGTTAGGGGTAATATGATAATTTTACATTCTCTTGTGAACAAAGATAGGTTCAGGGAGAAAAAGGGTAATTTACACATATAAGATACTCTCCTTTAGATTCTATCTCACTAATTTGGAACGTTTACGCTTTCTTTTCATGTCGCTTACAAAACTCACGACAAACTGAACCGCCATTCCTTCAATGATTCTCCGCTTTCACAACGTTACACCTTTTTCTTATAAAGTATCAATCCACCTTCAAATCCCATCTTCCAATTCAACTCAATCACCACCAATCCAACGCCGCATAATCATTCTCTCTTAAACTACCAATTCTGTTTCTGCACACTATATTCAAGTGGATTTTATCAGCTCCATAGATCTTCCAAATTCGGAGACCTTTTAAACCCCAGAAGCTCACTAGTAATCCTTTCTAATATAACTTATGGTGGCGACTTAATGGAAGACAAAGAAAATGGCAAGAAAATTGGAGCTAAATGTACAGAAGATAGAAGAAAATCAAAAGGCTGGCTTTGGTGGCTTCCAGTTTTAGTCTTTGCTGCTGTTGTTATAACTATGAGTGTTCTCGCTATATTAAAATTTGTTGATCACTTGAAGAGATCTCCAAGTTCACATAGTCCCCAAAATTTCATTCAAACATATGCCAATGCTCTTGAAATCGCCATGCAATTCTTCGACGTACAGAAGTGTAATCATATATAAACACAAACTTAATTAAGTCCTCTATCGTGTTAAGTATTTTAATTTCTTCTTTGTTGTGATTTAATTATTTTTGTTTTTTTGTTTTTTTTTGGCAGCCGGGAAGTTGGTGAATAATAAGATTGCATGGAGAGGGGATTCGGGTTTACTAGACGGGAGTGAAGAGAATTTGGATCTATCAAAAGGGTTATATGATGCTGGGGATTTGATTAAGTTTGGATTTCCGATGGCTTTCACTGCAACAACGTTGTCATGGGGGATTCTTGAATATGGTCATCAGATGAATGCACTGAAACAACTTCATCTTGCGCAGGATTCACTCAAATGGATCACTGATTATCTTATCAATGCCCATCCATCTCCAAATGTGCTCTACATTCAGGTAATTAACTCAATTGTTCGGGGTTTTAGTTTAAATTTCCAATTAAAGCGTGCTTGGTGGTATAGATTGATTAGTGTTATGCCAACTTAACAATGTCTTGAAATTTTACTTTGCTTTTGTATTGTCCTTGTAAAAAAAAGTTTGTATTTGAAATTTTAATTTTTTATTTCATTCTAAGTTATTATTATTCTAAGTTAGTTCGAGTGTTAATGGTATAATTTGCAAGCAGATATATCTTTTCCTTTAGAAATTGATTGTTGATAGTACAAGATTTAGTACTTAATTGGTTATCGTCCAAATATGGAGCACTGCGATTCAGATTAATGGAACAATGTTCAAAACTTTTTTCTTATGCAATTACCGAGACAACCCACTTATCCTTGTGTCTTATGAAAAATTTTGTTAATAGTCTTTGAGAATCCTGTTGTAGTCAGTGAACTGGTTGCCGTTTGGCCTTTTTCAAGTTTCGGTAACTCTGTCATCTGTTCCTATCTGTGAAGGTTGGTGATGCTAAATTAGACCACAGTTGTTGGGAGAGACCTGAAACAATGTCAGAAATGAGACCTCTCACACAGGTTAATACATCATTCCCAGGGACAGAGGTTGCTGCTGAAACCGCTGCAGCTATGGCATCAGCTTCGCTAGTTTTCAAGAAGATAAATTCAAGTTATTCTAATCAGCTCCTTTTGCACGCAAAACAACTTTTCACTTTCGCCGATAATTATAGAGGTTCTTATAGCATCAGTGTGCCTCAAGTTCAGGAGTACTACAACTCAACAGGATATGGAGATGAACTCTTATGGGCAGCGAGTTGGCTCTACCATGCAACTGGAGATGATTCATATCTCAATTATGTAACTGAACTAAATGGGCAAGCATTTGCTAACTGGGGAAGCCCAACTTGGCTTTCTTGGGATGATAAGCTTGCTGGAGTACAGGTATACATTGTGCATTTTAACAAAAATATTTTTATCGTTGTTGCCACGTTTTCATCTAAGTTTATTATTTTGGAGCAGATTTTGTTGTCGAGGAAAGATTTATTTGGTGTAAAAGAGGTCTCAGAGACACAGAAACTTGATCTCCAAATGTACAGGAAAACTGCTGAGGCTATTATGTGTAGACTTCTGCCTGAGTCTCCTACTGCCACTTCCAGCAGAACTGACAGTAGTATTCATTAATTCTGGACATGATTTGATAATTATAAACATGAATTTTGTAGCTTTGATTTTATATAAAGACTGAATTTAATGTGGAAATCATACTTCCAAGAGACCATTCTGTCGCATATTGAGAAAAAAGAACGTGTAGAAAATGAACTGTGCAAGATTGGTAATTCAAGTAGAATTCTAGGATCTTTTTCATGATGAAACATCTGATGATGTTCATAAGAGAATGAGCAAAACATCTAGAGTTTTGCCACACAGGTGGCTTAAGTTAGCTTTCTAAAGCTGAATTAAATGTAAACACAATATCCTGATATGATTTGTGGAAAATGTATTTAACTGTTGTTTGTTTGTATTAATCTCAATACATGTAAGTTTGAAACTTGTTTATGCTAATGCAGGTGGCCTAATTTGGATTGTACAATATAACAGTCTTCAGCATGCTGTGGCTTCCGCATTCCTTGCTGTTCTTTACAGTGATTACATGCTTGCTTCCAGCACTGAAACTTTATATTGCAGTGGAAACTCCTACTTGCCTGAAGATCTTCGAAATTTTGCCATTTCCCAGGTTTACAACTTATTGACAATACAGCACAGTTGGTTTTTCACAGTTGGTCTGATAATTTCAAATGTAGAATTTGAGTCTTAACTGGATTCTACTTCTTGCAGGTCGACTATTTGTTGGGAAAAAATCCAATGAACATGAGCTATCTGGTTGGATTTGGAAATAATTACCCTTTATATGTACATCACAGAGGATCTTCCATCCCAGCTTACGCTGATACTGGCTGTAAAGATGGGTTCAAGTGGCTTTACTCTAAAAATCCTAATCCAAATGTAGCTATCGGAGCACTAGTCGGCGGTCCCTTCCTAAATGAATCATACGTAGATGACCGAAACAACTCGATGCAAGGTGAACCTACAACTTATAACAGCGCTCTTCTTGTTGGCCTTCTCTCGGGCTTAGTTACTACCTCTTCAGTGGTTAAATCCTTCTAAATAATCCATTTAGTTTAGTACCTCTGTACTAGATCAGAGAAACAGTCCTGTAAAATAGAGTATTCTAACACCAAACCAGAAAAAAAGCACTCGTATAAATATACTTTGGTCATGGCCTCCTTTCTGGCTACTTTATGCGATGAAAAGATTGAACTTGATTCCCTATAAACATCACATGTACAGGAACATGAAGTATAGAAGTTCTTGCCTTGATGGCTAGGAGCATACATTTTGCTTCATGCCCATGATACTGGACGCTGCTATTTCATATTTTGATGAAGCTATGTTTTCTTTTTAAATAAAAATATCAGATTAATGGGAATTACTTGACCATGACAAAACTTTAGATACTATCTAGACCTCCCTGCCCTTAGATTTTAATGTAAAAGGCAATATGGTAGAAAATAATCAACAACTCTATCCCTTCATCAATTTAACCAACTAACTTCCTTAAATACAAATTAATATTATCCCCATCATTCCAACAAAACCTTAGACTAAACCTTCGCTGTTAGCAATCTTGAAGTCTCACTTGCAATATTTCACCCCTAAAATATAAAACCAAACAGGAAGTACTATTATATTTAGGTAACTAGATAAAACCAAACAAGAAATATTATTATATTTGGTAACTAGATTAATTTTAATTTGAAAATTTGAAAATAATCTTATTATTATGTTGGTTTACTATTAATATACAAATGATTATGACATTTAAGGGTGTTTAAATAGCCTAATGTGTCTTATTTTATGTTAGTAAATGAGTTAGAAAATTTTCTTTTACCAAGTAAGTATATATTAACAAATTCTTTAATTGCAAAAAAAAAGAAGTATACGTTAACAAAACAAAAAAACTATCATTTCAAGTATATACTATTCGCAGCGAGTCTGGGGCTTTGTCATAAACAAAATTTAAGCGCAAAACCTTGAAATACTAAAAATTTCATACCAAAATCATATATTTTGATAACCTATTTAAACTCTTATAAAGATAAAACTTGATTAAGACTAAGAACACTATTCATACAAAAAAAAATCAAAGATAGTACTTTGTTTATGAAAAAATACAAGGAACTGATTCCTGTACAAAAGAAGACAATTTGTAAAGACTTTTTTTTTTTGTAAGTCGATTTGTCAGGACTTTGGACAAACCATAAATAGCGTAATTTAATGCATTGTTCTTCCATCTAATATCAGCCGAGTTAAAATAAGGCTGACCATTTCTATAGTCGCAAAAATTCTCGTAAGACAGAAAGGACATGCAGTTCCCCCTTGAGAGGAAGAGAAGACTTCAAAACAGGGCACTAAAACTCTTAAACAGCCACAAAAAATAAAGAAAACGCCGGAGAAACTGTTCGCTGCACAGTACAAGTGAACAGTGTTGACCGGGTAAGAACTCTTAATCCTTCCTTCCAAGCACCCACAACCAGCCAAAATCCTGTCGGTAACCATCCACCATGTAATGGCAGCTTGTTTATAGTGAAGGAGATTTTTGGGGGGGTGGGCGGGCGCGCGGGCGTGGTATGTGGTGGAGAGCCTGAAGAATACAACTGCCACCAATGAATAATGACAAAAATACCCCCACATACGAAGATCAGAATTGCATAAAAAGTTCAGCTCATTGTTCTTCCAAGGCAGCTTGCTCAAGCACCGAAAATTAGGCTGGAGGAGCGGCCGGTTTTGAGCAGATAAAGGATTATGAATTCCTCTAGATTATTCTGCAGCAAGAAGATTGGATCACCTAAAGAGTGTTCAAGGGGTCATGTAACAGCACCAAAGAACCGCTTAAAAAACGAGGAGTCATGAACTGCAGAAACCAGGCAGAAATAGAAAATCATCACAAAGCAAATGCAAGGCAGCTGCCACATCAGATCTACTGGAGATTTCCACTCTAACATACCAGCTCCAGCCCTTAACAACTTTGGTTGATATCCTAACATGGATCATGAAGCTTGTTGAGATAAAAAGAGCAGTAGTATAAAAATGTCTAGCCAGTCGAGAGTTAATTTATGCTTCATATAACAGCCTGCGTTAGAATCATGGAGTAAAAGCCATCCCTCAATTAAGAATACAGTCATCACTATGTTACTACAACCGCCATCAGGAAACAATGAGCGCAGTTTCAATTGATTGATATTAAGGGACAAACCAAGAGAGTTGGAGCCATGCAATAATTTCCCAATGCAGCAATAGCTTCTTTCCAACCTAAGCACATCAGGCCCAATTTGTAATCAGATTATCGACAGAAGCGGTAGTGACATGACTCCTAACAAATACCTGCTCAAAACAACATAACTCAGCTGCAAAACTTCTCAAACAGATGGCTAACCCTTGGAGCAGGCTATTTGAAACTTTAGGCTTCATGCAGCAGCATACACTCCAATGCAATGGCAAAACACCTAGAGAAGGCCAAAATTCTGCAATTAAACATTGCACGCACTCAAACGTAATACAAGCCCAACACAGCAACAAGGGCCCCAAGCAAAGCAAATAAAGCTCAGGGGTAAGTCTTGCACAGTAAATTAGTCAAGGCAGACTGCAGGATTTGCCACAAGAGCACAACATTGTCCAATATAGAGACCTCCTGAGCGAAATAAGTAACAAACTGCAAAACAGCACATGGGTTAGGAAAAAATTGTCTCTCCATTTAATTGAAAAGTGCTCCTCCGTTCCCTCTTAGGAATGGACTCTACCAAGGTCAAGACTTAAAAATACGGAAAGGAAGGTTCCATCTCCTGGTCATGATTTCGTTACTAATTGAAAGGGTGATGTTTGAGAGCTCCCCTCATTTCTAACAAATCTCTTGATGTTCTCTTTCAACTTTTCCTTAGGCAACAATCTTTTCAAAAAGATTCTATTGTTTCTTTCCCCTCAATATAGTGTAAGTGATGGCAATGAAGTTCATTTTACCCATCAGGTATTTCAAGTGGTTATCCTTCCACTCGCTAGCTATTTCCTCAAGGAAGTTTTCCGATATTGTCCATTGTATGAGAGATTGCTAATATCCAGAATATCTTCCCAAATGTGCCTGCTAAAATCACATTCACAGAAACACAAAGGGTAGAAGTAGATAGCTCATATATCACAAGCTTATCTTTGTATCCAACCTACCCTAATATTCATCTAAAGGATAATAGAGTGCCTAGGAATGAACTTCTTGTGCCAAACAATCTCAACCCAACTGACCTTAGAATCTTTTTTCTTAATTGGAGAAACCAACTATCACCACCTCAACTTAAGCACATGATGCTAAGCAAAATCATATGCATTATAACATAGCATACTATCTTTTTCCCACCTATCGTATAACAAAAAAAAAATGCCATAAGAATAATAACACCTTAATGAATTTTCCTTAAATCTTCATTACTTATCCAAATCATATTATTTCTCACTAATACGCAATCGAAAAGATATACAAAAGACTAAATGAATATTAGAAGAGGTTATCCAAGAAGCAAGTTTTAAGGCCTTTCCAGACTTTGACACCATTAGATTTGGTACTGTAATAACCCATTCAATACTACTATAACATACCAATAAAAGAAACCTTATTGATAAGTTATAGTTTCATATGAATAAGGTAGACATCTAACTTAGCCGGTTCAAGTTTATATTGATAATGGGTTTAAGATTAAATCATCGTATCAATCTATTAATAATTGTTTCCTCTTTAGTGTGACAAAGAATACTTAAGACATATTTTCTAAATAAGAGGTTAGTGGCATTAGGTAACTTGATTTCTATTTTTTAGGACAAAACATAGAGGGATAATTTAGTGTATTTTTCTTCTATCTACTAGCTCAATCTTTTATAGTTTCTAATAAATCTAAACCAAGCACATCCATAAAATTCGGCTCATTAATATCTACATTAATATTTCACTAGCATTAAATTTCAAATAAATTCACTACTCTTTTCTACATCACCTTAAGGGGGCTTAACTTAAAAAATAATCTTTAACAAAAATTAAGATTGTCCATTGGACACTAGATAGAAAGGTTTACCAGTAATATGTATTGACTTATCACATAAGTTATTATCACTTCCTAGTTGATATGCTTTGAAACTAATTAGAGATGCTTTTCTCAAATTTGGAGTAACCATAAAATATATAGGAATGAATGAATTAGTGTTGTTTTGAAAAAGACAATGTAATAAGAAATATCATATCATTATCAATGTTGTAAGGCCTCTAATTAGCTAGTCATTGGGTTTCATAGCTATAGGACATCGCTACCATATGTACTACTGTTACTATATTAGATATGTTTATTATCAAAATAATAATAATTTATTATATTATACTGTAAAATGAAGCATTTATTAATACATATAGTAAGAGTCCTACACAAGCTGCTTATTAAAAATATATGTTATGC
>JAJEJH010000625.1:190152-264174 GCA_026122585.1 Anacardium occidentale
TTTTTAAAATATTTAAATATTATTTTATATTTTTATTATAAATTTTTATTATAAGGGTATTTTTGTCATTTCATCAAATGGGTTAATGAAATTAGATGAAAATTGGATGAAAGGTGGGAATATGGGCTTTTAAAAGTGAGTGGGTGGGACTTTGTCCCCGCCTCAAACTATGGGTGGGAACATGTGCTTTGGCCTAAATTAAAGGGTAGCGACATGACAGTTCATTTTAAAATTGAACGTGACATCATGCATCCAAACATTTAAGCGACTATTCTAAATTTTCGTCGGTCTAGATTTTTTTTGTGTAGAATCCCAGCTCAACTTCCCCATTACTGGCCCTATCTCTATCCCTATCCCTGCCCCCCCTGACTGTACTGAGTTTGAGTCATGTTGTTCCTAATGTCAACGCGTATCTTCTTACTAAGGGCCGGAAAACAGCCCTACCGACGACCCAGCTTCATGAGCACGTTAACTCATTGCTAAACCAAACTTTACTCCAAACATTTTTCTCTTCTCGTTTTCTGCATGGGTTCCCTTTCTTGCTTCTCCATCATCTTCTTCTTTCAATACGCCATTCTTCTTCCACTTACTTCATCAGCGCCTGTTCTCACCGACTCCATCTCCCCAAATTTCACCGCCTCCTATCTCCAATTCGTCGACAACTCCGGCGCTTTCTTGCTGTCTTTAAATAATACCTTCAAGCTCTCCTTTTCACACCCCAACTCTGAACGCTCGCTGTACTATTTATCCATCATCCACTCTCCTTCTAATCTAATAATCTGGACTGCAAATCCAAACAAACCCATTTCTGAATCTTCCAAGTTTGCTCTATCCCTTAATGGTCTCACCATAACTGACGATCATGACCGCCTTGTGTGGTCCACTCCCAAGTTAGGCTCTTCAGTTTCAGTCATGCGTCTTCAAGATTCTGGAAATCTTGTTCTTCTTGATGTCCAAAACGTTTCACTTTGGGAGAGTTTCAGTTCTCCAACGGATACCTTTGTCAGTGGACAACGCTTATCTGTCGGTCAATCTTTGAATGGCGCGGTTTCAGGAAATGAGTTGTCGCTTGGTGATTATAGATTTGTTGTTACCGATGAAGATGCGGTTTTACAATGGAATGGGTTGATTTATTGGAAGTTGTCAATGTCCACTTTGGCGTTTAAGAACTCGTATTCCCCTGTGTCGTTTTTGTCAATGAATGGGACTGGCTTGTATTTGTTCGCAAGTGATGGATCGACGGTTGTGATTCAGGTGATATTGGGTTTTTCTTCTAATTTTAGAATTGCTAAATTGGAAACCAATGGTAAGTTTAATGTTAGTAAGTTTGTGAGTAATGGGTGGGTTGAAGAATTAGCTATTCCTGATGATGATTGTAGAATTCCATTTATTTGTAAGAAAATTGGATTGTGTTCAAGTGGTAGTTGTTATTGTCCATCAGATTTTCATCCTAACGTAAATGACGATTGTGTTCCAGTTAATTCTTCTCTTTCATTGCCCAGTCCTTGTACTAATAGTAGTGAATTGAATTCTTCCATCACCTATTTGAAATTGGACGATGGCCTGGACTATTTCGCTAATGATTTTGTTCAACCTGTGAAACATGGTGTTGTTTTATCAGAATGTCAAGATTTGTGCTCGGGAAATTGCTCTTGCTTGGCCTTCTTCCACGAAGATGCATCTGGTTCTTGTTATCTTACTGAAAATCATCTCGGTTCCATCATGTCCACTTCTTCTGATAAGGATGGGGATCGTTTTGGATTCATAAAGACCAGAGTCTCATCTTCTCCGGATGGAAACACAAACATGAATGCTACTGATCAAAAGGGTAAATTTCCAATTGCAGGTCTGGTTCTATTGCCTACGTCTGGGTTTTTTCTGTTGATCATAATAGTTTTAGGGTTTATTCGGTGGAGTAAAAATAGAAAGCAATCTAGAGCTAAAGTAGTTAAATTAGGCAGTAGAAATTCATCTTTTGAAGAGCTTGAGTTAATTAGTATACCGGGATTACCAGTAAGGTTTAATTATGACGAACTTGCAGTTGCTACCGAAAGCTTTAAGACACAAATTGGTAGTGGTGGGTTTGGTACTGTATATAAAGGAACTTTGCAGGACAAAACTGTTGTGGCTGTGAAGAAAATCACCAGTATGGGAATACAGGGGAAGAAGGAATTCTGCACTGAGATTGCAATCATCGGAAATATTCATCATGTCAATCTTGTCCGACTGAAAGGATTTTGTGTGCGAGGGCGACAAAGGCTTTTGGTTTATGAATACATGAACAAAGGGTCTTTGGACAAGACATTATTCGGAAATGCGCCTGTTTTAGGATGGCGCGAGAGATTTGAAATCGCGCTCGGTACTGCAAGGGGGCTTGCTTACTTGCATAGCGGCTGTGAGCACAAGATCATTCATTGTGATGTCAAGCCAGAGAACATTCTCTTGCATGACAATTTTCAAGTGAAAATTTCAGATTTTGGTCTTTCGAAGCTGCTAGGCCCTGAGCAGTCCAGTATATTAACCACAATGAGGGGTACCCGGGGATATCTTGCACCCGAATGGCTAACTAATACTCCAATTACTGATAAAACAGATGTGTATAGTTATGGAATGGTGTTGCTTGAAATTGTGAGTGGAAGAAAGAACTGCTCATTGCAGACGCGCAGCAGAGAAGAAGATAAGAGCAATGCACCTACCAGGTCTTCGTCTTCTTCACCTATGGATTCAAGGTCTGTGTATTTCCCCCTACTTGTCCTGGAAATGCACGAACAGAGACGGTATTTGGAGCTGGCAGATCTGAGGCTACATGGGCAAGTGAGAAGTGAGGAGGTCGAGAAGCTATTACGCGTGGCGTTGTTATGTGTGCAAGAAGAGCCAGCGCTGAGGCCGAGTATGGTTAATGTTGTCAGCATGTTAGAAGGTGGAATGCCTTTGGGTGAACCAAATATTGAGTCATTGCGCTTTTTGCGGTTTTATGGGCAGAGATTCACAGAGCCATCAACAATCGGGAATTCCAACGAGCAGAATGAGTTTATCTTATACTCAGAAGCAACCGGTACAAATAGCTCTGCTAACAGCGCTTCATACAATTTCTTATCTTACATGTCATCACAATAGGTTTCTGGGCCGAGATGAAGCTCAAGGATCCATGTCTCTATGTATTCTTTGTTTGGTTGTGGTCTTCTTGCAGTAAACGCAATCACAGTTATATTTTTTTAACAGTTTATCAAAGGAATGCAAAGTTTTTCCCTAACTGTAGATACTGGAGAATTGAATTCCCTTGATTTGTCATAATCCTACATTCATTCGAGCAACAAAATCCGTTGCTCTGTTCCCTGGTCATTTTATTTCTCAAGTTTGGTGAATACACACCATAACATCAATTTTATATTTTTTAGACAGAAGATTGAGCCCATAAAGCGATCGCATTTCATTATGTTCGAGCGTGATGAGTGTACAGTTTGGACTTTGTGAAACTCTTTTACACATCATTACACTCTTCTCTTAGGGGTAGGCAGCAATATATATAACGATCTTTAAATTATAAAAGTTGTTTATAGATCTACAGCATCATTGGTCTAGGATTACAATTATATACAGTAAATTCCCGCCTTTGAAATATTGGTTCAAAAAGCATATATTGATTTGAATAAATTCGAGCAACTATGATTAATGATTAGTTATAACAAGAAGCACCAAATGTGTTTCCCATCTACCAATCATCTTGTATTGTGGATAGTTCTTCCACTCTGAAGTAGTAAGAGGAATTCTTCGAAGTAGAAAACCTATTTTTTTCTTTCTCAATCAAGATCATTTTGTTATTATAATTTTTTTTTTTTTTTTTGGCAATTTAATTAAAATAGGAAAAAATCTTAAGAATTATATTTGAATGAAAAACATTTAGATTATGCTATTTGAAGGTAACTTCTCCTTTTTGGTCTATAAATATCAAGAATCAATACAAAGGGACAAGAAAACATAGAGAGAGCAAGATAACTGATACTAGAAGTACCTACATATCCTCACATTTGTCTTAGGGTATCTTATATTGTAACATTGTTATGTAACATATCATGTACATAAGTTTTCTGACCATCTGATTGAACAACGCTGAAAATTCTCTTTTGTTTTTATTTTCTTTATACTTGATTTATTCTACATCATAGTGGATTTCAAAATTCATTATATAATCCTCAACACTATTATCATAGTTTATTTTACACAAATTTCTGAATTATGAGTATTAATTGGTAATAGAAAATTGCATCAATAGTTTGATTGTTAAAATGAGGCCACTTTCTGGATATCACTATCATTGACGTCAATCATTTGTTCACCACTAGTCACTAGTCTTCTATGATGGCTCGTGGAAGATAGCATGGGAAAGTCTTGGTAATAAGCCTTTTTTTGTATATAACCATAGGTTTTCTATTATATTAACAGTGGATATAATCATGATTAATCTACAATTGATTTTCTCTCTATTCATATACCAATATTGGTCTCTAGTAATTATAACACCCGTAAATACATCTCAAGGATATTATAGTTATTTTATAGCATTAAGACACGATTATGGGTTAGAATTGGCTTAAGAGTAGTTTAAAGGTGACTTTTCACACATATGCAAAGTTGTACATGTTGAATGCATAACTGTACATGTGCATGCCAGGTAGGATAAGTAAAATAAGAAGGAAAAAAATTTATGGCCTTACGCCAAAAAGAAGGTGAAAGTTGGTAAAGGTTGATTGGGTGCATATTTATTAATTCATGGTGATATGTTTTATTTGATCCATTGATATCGAGAATTACAATTGAGGTCGTATGATTTGTTAAGGTTATACTTAACTTGAGATTAATGGCTTTTGTTGATTAGTTTAAAGACCTACCTAAATGGCTCGCCTTGGCTTGTTCACTAAAGGTTAAGTTGACTCAATGGAATCTCGATTTATTAGAAAGTTTATCAAGACCTTTTGAGTACAATAGTGAGGTTTGACTTGAGGAAAATAGTGGAAGCATTTAATAAGAACCTAACTAAATGATACATTAATAAGCATCTAATTAATCTCTTGTCTATACATGTAGAATCAATCACCATAACATTATCAAATTCATTGTGAAAAATATTGGATAAGGAAAATAGGCTAAAGGGCACCAATATTCTTGATTGGTATAGAAAACTATGCATTATCTTACATTAAAAAGAGAGGTTGTATGTTCTCGAAGGGGTTAAATCCCTGAGCTTGGTCCTAACACCAATGAAGTCAAAAAGATACTTACAAAAGATATCTTAAAGACTACATGAAAGTACAATGCTTAATACTTGCATCCATGACATCTAAGCTATAGTCTAGCATGCAGATGTAAATGTCAAATCCATACTCCTTCACTTAAATGAGATGTCTGACATTCCTAAAAGAAGTGAACGATATTGGGTGAGTTTGGCACTCTATGGTTGTAAAATGAACGAGGGCACACAGACAGACACTCATATGACCAAGATGATTGGTTACATTAAGAAGCTAGCTAGCTTAGGGTTTATTGTGAACATTAAGCTAGTAATTGAACTTGTGTTACATTCTCTGCCTCTTTCATGGTCATAATTCATCATGAACTATAACTTTTCTAAGAAGAAGGTATCTTTTGCTAAGCTGCTGGGACTAATAAAGACTGTTGATCAAAATATGGCTAAAAGGAAAGGCAAGAAAGTGTTAGTAGTTGTCACTAAACACAAGGCCAAGGGTAAAGATAAGGCTAAGACCAAACCTTAACCCAAGGTTCAAGTCTAAGCCTAGACTCCTATTACTTTACAAACTGTTGATGGTGTAAAAAGGATAGGTTGTTTGCTTTTTTTGTGATAGGTTAGGCCACTAGAGTAGATACTACAAGGCCTTCTTGGAAAATAAGAAGAAGTAAACTACTTATGCTTTAAATACATTTGTTATCGAGATAAACCTTACTTCTGATTCATCTTAGGTTGTTGACATAAGATATGATACTTATATTACTTTTGATATGCAAAAACGCAGGTAGAGTAGATCACTGAGCCAAAGAGAGATGAACCAACATATTAGGAATGGAGCAAAAATCACAACTCTAACTGTAGGATCCTATTATATATTTTTACCTATTGGGCTTTGTTTAAAATTGAAAAATTGTTACTATGTTCCAAACATTTCTAGAAATTTAATATATGTATTTATTTTAGATAAAGAGAGGTACACTTTTTTTATGTTAGTGTACGATAATCATTTACTTGAATAGTATTCTTTATGGAACTACTTGCATGGTAAATGGATTATATGTTCTAAATTTGGATAATAATGATATTCTCAATACTAATACAAGTAAAAGTATCAAGACAAATGAATTGAATCCTACAATTACAAGCACATGATCATACATAGAGTCATATTTAGATTTTATATAAAGAGGTGCATTGTGTGAATTTTCATAAAACTTTATTTTACAAGCTTTTACACACTGATTCCTACGATTCTAGAGAGTCTTTAGAGTTATTTTACGTCTAATTTCACTCAATATAGTATTAGATTTTTTATCAAAAAGAGAACCAGATGTAAGGTAAGTAAAGAATCTATCCCTTTTAAGTATTGATTTTGATTCAGTTTTCGAAGTTTATGATCTAAATGGAAATATATGATGTTGCTTCATGATTCTTAACTGTTATTTGATGATGTTATGTAATCATATGCATGTCATTAAGGTTTTAGCTGGATTTAAAATGATTTTACATAAATTATATTCAAGATTATCAAAGTTAAAAGTGATATGATGAATCTGATTGATCTTGATAAGCTTTATGTAATCTTTGATGATTTTAAATATTAATAAATGAATGTATGTTTAATCATCTCAGTTGAGTTAAGAGTGATTTCCAATGAAGGTTAACTGAAATTTGCAAAGACAACAGACATGCACGATCATGACAAGAAGAAAGTCATGACCATACATCATCTAAATGAAGGATCACATCCATGCATGAGGTATATGCATGACCATGTAAGCAAGAAAGAAAAAGAAAGAAAGAAAAGATAGCACAAACATGACATGTAGAACATGTGTAGCGTTATGCCACATAAACAAGGTTAGGTGTAAACATACGATTGTATAAGATATTGTTATGGTCGTGTGAGACGCCGAAAAAATTAAAGGAAAAAATATTACAATAGCAGACAGTCATGTATGGGCATTAAGCATGCCCATGCAATAGTAACTATTTTTTGAAAAAAGTTAGTTTTGTTAAAGACTTTAAATTCAATAATCCCGATAGTTTTCCAAGAGCTAGCACAATGATTGTACTGTGCAATATGGATGCATAAGTTTATAAGAAAGAAATCAAAATATATTTTACATGAGATGAGTTTTATGACATATTTAAGTTTAGGTATTAAGGTGTGACAAGTTCATCGAAAGAGTCACCATACAATAGAATACATGTAAAAATCAATCAGAGTCTTAAAAAGCCCCATCTAAGATCAAGTCCTAGTAATATATATATAAATTGAATATGTTAAACATAGGGTGTTTGATGTGTACATACTTGCTATATGTATCTCTACTAGTCATTAGTGGCAAGAGCACTAGTAATATGAGCGCAATGCAACCCTTTTGGGCCAGCACTTATGGTAGCCCACACAAAGCAAAGAGATATGAAGGTTTTGATATGAACCTATATGCTAATATGAAGCAAGACAGGGTAGGAAATATTAAGAGCTCAAAGAGAGTTAGCTCAAAATGAATGCTCAAGTCACATATTTATAGAAAATGAACATTCACAATCATGTGTGTCAAGTGTATGGGCATGCACTTTGAATTCCATGATGCATGAGCATGGTATGCACATCATGGTTATGCATATAGTATTTATTTGTTACATCATGACTACATTAGAAAAAATATTTGTCTAGATAGATTATAGTTAAACTGTCACACTAATGCATGACAATGCACAGAACATACACGGACATAAATGGTTAAACCTACCTAACATACCGTTACTTTATAATAATACACAGAAATGCATCTTGAGATGCATAGTTATGCATTAGGCCAAGAAAAAAATCTTGACTTCTAACCTAATCTATTTGGATTTGACAAGTCAATTGTAACTTTACTAAACATATTTTCTTCTAGGGTCAACAAATCATTTACCTCCAAAGTCTGATCAACTCCTATTGTGTATTATCCACTATAAACACTATTTTAGATCCAGTAGAATCATCTTCAATAATGAAAAATCTGAGAAATCTGATTCAGAGTTTTTGAAGTGTTGAGTTGAAGACAACACACCTAAAACCATAAACCACACCTAACTTATGGAACCAAGGCTACCATTAAATAAAAGCCCACAAAACACATTAAAATCGAAACCCACAAAAAAATAAAATCCAACCCAAAAACCAAAAACCCCACCCACAACAAGCCATAAAATACAAAAGAACCCAACCCGAGATGAAGCCCAACATGAACAAGCCCAAAATGCGCACAGCCCAGTACAAAAAATAATGACAAAGCAAGGCCTAATAAAGTCCAAACCTGCACAGCCCAGCCAAAGAAGAATAAAAAGCAAAAGAAAAGCAAAGTGCAGCCCTCAAGCCCAAGAAGAGAAAGAAGGTAAGCTTGCAGCCTACCGGTGAGAAAGCCCAAAGGTGGGCCTATGTTGCTGGCCCAGGCGGAAGCCTTCCACCTCAGGTGTGCAGCCCGCGCGTGGCTCTCATGGCCTGCGTGTCTGCATGCCTTTCCTCTCTTCCCGCGTCAGTTTGCTCCTGTTGCATCTGCTTAGCGCTGTTATTTCCCCCTATCATGGCCTGATAGGGAATTTAATTGCCTAGATATAAGGCTTCCCAAGGCATATAAAAAGGAAAAAAAATGGAAAAAGGAGGAGGGGAAAATTTTTTGAGAACACGGTTTTCTGGAAACACGGGGTACAAATTTCGAATTTTTTTTAGCAGAGCAGAAACTAAAAATAAAATCTGGAAAATTTTAGAAGGTCTTTCTGCGAAACATTTCAAATACCCACCTTTAAAACTGATAAAACCAAGTCCAGCATTTCGATCATTCAACCGTTAACCGCTTGAATCATTAAGATTCCTGAGGGATCCTAACTCGATATATTCAACGCTTGAATCATTATAATTCCTGAGGGGTCCTAACTCAATATATTCAACGCTTGAATCATTAAGATTCCCGAGGGGTCCTAACTCATTATTTCAAATACGCACACCCCAGTAAAAGAAATAACAAAGCAAGGCCTAATAAAGTCCAAACCTGTACAGCCCAGCCGAAGAAGAATAAAAAGCAAAAGAAAAGCAAAGTGCAGCCGTAAGCCCAAGAAGAGAAAGACGGAAAGCTTGCGGCCGACCCGTGAGAAAGCCCCAAGGAGGGCCTATGTTGCTGGCACAGGTGGAAGCCTTCCACCTCAGGTGTGCAGCCCGCGCGTGGCTCCCATAGCCTGCGTGTCTGCATGCCTGTCCTCTCTTTCCGCGTCAGCTAACCACCTTTACGTTGCATCTGCTTCCCGCATTTATTTCCTCCAGCCTGCACGAGCGATTTGCTTTCCATTTTCGCTTGCGATTTGCTTTCTATTTTCGCTTGCCAGTTGGCTTCGCCCGCTAACCCCCTCCTCTTTGCGAGCAAAATGAAATCGCCTGCGTGCAATAAAATTGCTGGCTTGCATTTTGCGTGGCCTGATCAGGGGAATTAAGTCCCCCGATCGTGGCTTGATAGGGAATTTAATTGCCTTGATATAAGGCCTCCCAAGGCATATAAAAAGAAAAAAAAAAAAAAAGATGGAAAAAAGGAGGAGGAGGAGGGGAAAATTTTTTGAAAACACGGGGTAAAAATTTTGAATTTTTTTAGCAGAGCAGAAACTCAAAATAAAATCTGGAAAATTTTAGAAGATTTTTCTGCAAAACATTTCAAATACTCACCTTTAAACCTGATAAAACCAAGTCCAGCATTTAGATCATTCAACCGTTCACCGCTTGAATCATTAAGATTCCTGAGGGGTCCTAACTCAATATATTCAACGCTTGAGTCATTAAGATTCCTGAGGGGTCCTAACTCATTATTTCAAATATACTTGTAATCCTATTTTTTCGTCTTTGTATTACATATTTTCATGAATAATATACAAATAATACACGTGAAATAGCTAGATGTCCATTAGATTAATTATTCGAATAATTGTATCAAATATAATCTCTTACATGCACGATGATAAATGGAAGAAGATATTAATTGGACGTATGATATGTGGCTTCTTGTTGAGATACGATTATTATTCATGATCTGTAGCATTAAATTCATTTGGGATCATTTTGTTAATTTGTGAATTTGTAAATAATAATAATAATAATAATAAATAAATAAATAAATAAATGTGTGAAGTTCAATTGTTGACGAGAAGTTATGAATGTATGACGGCAATGCAAATTTTATCATGCCATTCTATTTGAGCTTAGGAAGACTCTATGTCAAATGGGTAAAGATGCATGGATATCTAGAATTTGCTGTTTTGTCTGGCTCCATTTTAAAATCATGCGCCCTGCAATATTAGGGCTTGCAAAACTTGAAGAAGACAAAATAAATTACAAGGCTTCAACACGCTGACTAATTAAAAAATAAGTATCAAATACAATCTGGTGTTAATTAGATCAAGATAGTAATCTGATTTTAACTAGTATCTGATCATAAATTAGAATTTGCTGTTTTTTTTATTTAAATTCAATATTAATTTGATATTCATATTTTTTTAATTTGAATTAAAATTAGATTTATTTTGATCTTAAAAACAGTTTTTTTTTTTTTTTTTTGATGATATGTTTAATGAATCACTATCGTAGAAAAGATTCACTCTAGAGCATTATATAGTCAGAAGTATTTATTATTACAAGATTTAGTTTAATTAAAGAGTAAGGAAATGTTAAATACATTGATTAAGACTAATACGTTGGTGTATTCAACATTCTGGAGATGTTTCTTTTCTGCGATACCTGTGAAGATAATAATACGAGAAAGACAGATCAATAAATCATACCAACGCATAAATTGTGAATAAAATAGTTAAAAATTAAACAAAAGGGCCTAAGTAAATGTAAACGAGCTAACTCTTTTATACGTGGCACGTGCTGACTTTGCGGGGTTGGTAACTCTAACGAGTGAACTGCACAACTCCACATTCCTTCAAGTGAGATCGTTATGAAGGGGAAGTGCTGTCAGTAATGTTTTTGAAGGCATTCATTTCTTTTCACATCGGTTTCATTTATAATTGCTCGCATTGTGTCCCTTTTCTCAGTACCATATATAGCCGACCATACCTCTCATTTGTATCCCTCCAAGGAAAGACAGTTACTTACTGCTGCTGAAAATGGAGTTACAAAGAGTCCAAGCAATTGCCTCCCTATCATTTTCAAAGGCTGCAATTCCTTTTGAGTTTATTAGACACGAGAGAGAGTAGCCTGCAATCACTAGATATCATTGTCTAATCCTGGAAATCCCCGCCATTGATCTCGGTGATCCCTACGAAGAGAATCTGGTCCGTTTAGTAGCCGAAGCTAGCCGAGACTGGGGGATTTTCCAGGTGGTGAACCATGGAATTCCTGGTGATGTTATAGGAAAATTACAGACTGTAGGGAGAGAATTCTTTGAGCTTCCACAGGGAGAGAAAGAACTTTATGCAAAGCCACCAGAAGCTCAAACTATTGAAGGGTATGACACTACACTTCAAAAAGAAGTTGAAGGAAAAAAAGGTTGGGTGGATCATTTATTCCATAAGATTTGGCCTCCTGCTTCTATCAATTACTAGTTTTGAACTAAAATTGGTAATCAGTTTAGATTGACATGTTAGCATTATCTCGATAGTTACTGAAGTTTTCCTTATGGTCCGTTATGAATCTTATTACCAATACATATATATGAACATGAAAAGTAAGTTTAGAGGAATTTTGAAGATAGTAGCATTGTATTAGAAGGTAGCCAAGGGTTACACTATATCAGACATTTATAGTAATACAGAACATTAATCTAGATGTTGTTCCTGATCTGTACAATATCCAAAAGGAGCGACAGGTGAATGCATTTTCCCAAGAATATAGTACAACATTGTGACAACAATTATTATTGAGTTCTTCAATGTCCTTGTGTATAATGCATGTGTTCTCCTTATCATGTTGTTTACGGAGTTCATCAAAGACATTCTATAACGTTAGTTATAAGAGAGATGTAATTATACAGGTAATGGTTTTGACATGTGTCATGTTTCTACTATTAATGTTCAAATATTTGTATTTTTTTTTGTAGGTGCATACACAAGCCTCATCACTCCCTGAGCTAAAGACAAACTGGCCACCCATGCGTGGAAGTCTCAAACATAGGTGTGTGACTTATTAACAACCATCAGTTCAAGGTCCTCGAGCAAACATATGAAACTGTCAACATGTGTATAATGCATATGTATATATTACAACATAACCTTCTATAGAAATATGTATGTCGAAGATGTAAATCTGTTGTGGAATCAGTTTGAATGGATTTTCCTTGACCTACCTATTGTTGTGCTACCATAATACTCCGCTCATAGACAAGTTGGCCATGTAATAAAGACATAATTATGTTACAATGGGAATACATAGTTCCACAGAGGCGTAGTCATTGCAGGCAACTTTGTCATGCACGACTAGCATATCGAAGCAAAGAATTCCATGAAGGGGAAGTGCTGGCTGTCATTAATGTTTTTGAAGGCATTCATTTCCTTTCACATCGATTTCATTTATAATTGCTCGCATTGTATCCCTTTTCTCAGTACCATATATAGCCGACCATACCTCTCAGTTGTATCCCTCCAAGGAAAGACAGTTACTTACTGCTGCTGAAAATGGAGTTACAAAGAGTCTAAGCAATTGCCTCCCTATCTTTTTCAAAGGGTGCCATTCCTTCTGAGTTTATTAGACCCGAGAGAGAGCAGCTCGCAATCACTACATATCATTGTCCAATCCCTGAAATCCCCGCCATTGATCTCGGTGATCCCTACGAAGAGAATCTGGTCCGTTTAGTAATCGAAGCTAGTCGAGACTGGGGGATTTTCCAGGCGGTGAACCATGGAATTCCTGGTGATGTTATAGGAAAATTACAGACTGTGGGGAGAGAATTCTTTGAGCTTCCACAGGGAGAGAAAGAACTTTATGCAAAGCCACCAGGAGCTCAAACTATTGAAGGGTATGACACTACACTTCAAAAAGAAGTTGAAGGAAAAAAAGGTTAGGTGGATCATTTATTCCATAAGATTTGGCCTCCTGCTTCTATCAATACTAGTTTTGAACTAAAATTGGTAATCATTTTAGATTGACATGTTAGCATTATCTCGATAGTTACTGAAGTTTTCCTTATGGTTCGTTATGAATCTTATTACCAATACATATACATGAACATGAAGAGTAAGTTTAGAGGAATTTTGAAGATAGCAGCATTGTATTAGAAGGTAGCCAAGGGTTACACTATATCAGGCATTTATAGTAATACAGAACATCAATCTAGATGTTGTTCATTATCTGTATAATATTGAAAAGGACCGATAGGTGAAAGCATTTTCCCAAGAATATAGTACAACATTGTGACAACAATTATTATTGAGTTCTTCAATGTCCTTGTGTATAATGCATGTGTTCTCCCTATCATGTTGTTTACGGAGTTCATCAAAGACATTCTATAACGTTAGTTATAAGAGAGACGTAATTATACAGGTATTGGTTTTTACATGTGTCATGTTTCTACTATTAATGTTCAAATATTTGTATTTTTTTTGTAGTACATACACAAGCCTCATCACTCCATGAGCTAAGGACAAACTCGCCACCCATGCGTGGAAGTCTCAAACATAGGTGTGTGACTTATTAACAACCATCAGTTTAAGGCCCTCAAGCAAACATATGAAACTGTCAACATGTGTATAATGCATATGTATATATTACAACACAACCTTCTATAGAAATATGTATGTCGAAGATGTAAATCTGTTGTGAAATCAGTTTGAGTGGATTTCGCTTGACCTACCTATTGTTGTGTTGCCATAATACTCTGCTCATAGACAAATTGGCCACGTAATAAAGACATAATTATGTTGTAAGGGGAATACATAGTTCCACAGAGGTGTAGTCGTTGCTGGCAACTTTGTCATACACGACCAGCATATGGAAGCAAAGAATTCCACGAAGGGGAAGTACTGGCTGTCATTAATGTTTTTGAAGGCATTCATTTCTTTTCGCATCGGTTTCACTTATAATTGCTCGCATTGTATCCCTTTTCTCAGTGCCATATATAATCGACCATACTTCTCATTTGTATCCCTCCAAGGAAAGACAATTACTTATTGCTATTGAAAATAGAGTTACAAAGAGTCCAAGTAATTGCCTCCCTATCTTTTTCAAAGGATGTCATTCCTTCTGAATTTATTAGACCCGAGAGAGAGCAGCCCGTAATCACTACATATCATGGTCCAATCCCTGAAATCCCTACCATTGATCTCGGTGATCCCTGTAATCTGGTGCGTTTAGTAGCTGAAGCTAGTTGAGACTGGGGATTTTCCAGGTGGTAAACCATAGAATTCCTAGTGATGTTATAGGAAAATTACAGACTGTAGGGAGAGAATTCTTTGAGCTCCCACAGGGAGTGAAAGAACTTTATGCAAAGCCACCATGAGCTCAAACTATTGAACGGTATGGCACTACACTTCAAAAAGAAGTTGAAGGAAAAAAAGGTTGGGTGGATCATTTATTCCATAAGATTTGGCCTCTTACTTTTATCAATTACCAATTTTGGCCTAAAACTGGTAATCATTTCAGATTGACATGTTAGCATTATCTCGATAGTTACTGAAGTTTTCCTTATGGTCCATTATGAATCTTATTACCAATACATATACGTGAACATGAAGAGTAAGTTTAGAGGAATTTTGAAGATAGTAGCAATGTATTAGAAGGTAGCCAAGGGTTACACTATATTAGGCATTTATAGTAATACAGAACATCAATCTAGATGTTATTCATTATCTGTACAATATTGAAAATGAGCGATAGGTGAAAGCATTTTCCTAAGAATATAGTACAACATTGTGACAACAATTTTTATCGAGTTCTTCAATGTCCTTGTGTGTCATGCGTTTGTTCTCTCTATCATGTTGTTAGCGAAGTTCATCAGAGACATTCTATAATGTTAGTTATAAGAGAGACGTAATTATACATGTATTTGTTTTTACATGTGTCATGTTTCTACTATTAATGTTTAAATATTTGTATTTTTTTTGTAGGTGCATACACAAGCCTCATCACTCCCTGAGCTAAAGACAAACTCGCCACCCATGCATGGAAGTCTCAAACATAAGTGTGTGACTTATTAACAACCATCAGTTCAAGGTCCTCGAGCAAACATATGAAATTGTTAACATGTGTATAACACAACCTTCTATAGAAATATGTATGTCGAAGATGTAAATCTGTTGTGGAATCAGTTTGAGTGGATTTGCCTTGACCTACTTATTGTTGTGTTGCCATAATACTCTGCTCCTAGACAAGTTGGCCATGTAATAAAGACATAATTATGTTGCAAGGGGAATACATAGTTCCACGGAGGTGTAGTCGTTGCAGGCAACTTTGTCATATGCGACTATCATATGGAAGCAAAGAATTCCACGAAGGGGAAGTGCTGGCTGTCATTAATGTTTTTGAAGGCATTCATTTTTTTTCACATCGGTTTCATTTATAATTGCTCGCATTGTGTCCCTTTTCTCAGTACCATATATAGCCGACCATACCTCTCATTTGTATCCCTTCAATGAAAGACAGTTACTTACTGTTGTTGAAAATGGAGTTACAAAGAGTCCAAGCAATTACCTCCCTATCTTTTTCAAAGGGTGTCATTCCTTTTGAGTTCATTAGACTCGAGAGAGAGCAGCCTACAATCATTAGATATCATGGTCCAATCCCTGAAATCCCCGTCATTGATCTCGGTGATCCCTATGAAAAGAATCTGGTCCGTTTAGTAGCCGAAGCTAGCCGATGCTAGGGGATTTTCCAGGTGGTGAACCATGGAATTCCTGGTGATGTTATAGGAAAATTACAGACTATAGGGAGAGAATTCTTTGGGCTCCCACAGGGAGAGAAAGAACTTTATGCAAAGCCACCAGGAGCTCAAACTATTGAAGGGTATGACACTACACTTCAAAAAGAAGTTGAAGGGAAAAAAGGTTGGGTGGATCATTTATTCCATAAGATTTGGCCTCCTACTTCTATCAATTACCAGTTTTGGCCTAAAACTGGTAATCATTTTAGATTGACATGTTAGCATTATCTCGACAATTACTGAAGTTTTCTTTATGGTCCGTTATGAATCTTATTACCAATACATATACGTGAACATGAAAAGTAAGTTTAGAGGAATTTTGAAGATAGTAGCATTGTATTAGAAGGTAGGCAAGGGTTACACTATATCAGACATTTATAGTAATACAGAACATCAATCTAGATGTTGTTTATTATCTGTACAATATTGAAAAGGAGCGATAGGTGAAAGCATTTTCCCAAGAATATAATACAACATTGTGACAACAATTATTATCGAGTTCTTCAATGTCCTTGGGTATCATGCGTTTGTTCTCCCTGTCATGTTGTTTGCGAAGTTCATCAGAGACATTCTATAACGTTAGTTATAAGAGAGACGTAATTATACAGGTATTGATTTTTACATGTGTCATGTTTCTCTTATTAATGTTCTAACATTTGTATTTTTTTTTTGTAGGTCCATACACAAGCCTCATCACTCCCTGAGCTAAAGACAAACTCCCCACCCATACGTGGAAGTCTCAAACATAGGTGTGTGACTTTTTAACAACCATCAATTCAAGGTCCTCGAGCAAACATATGAAACTATCAACATGTGTATAATGCATATATATATACATTACAACACAACCTTCTATAGAAATATGTATGTCGAAGATGTAAATCTGTTGTGGAATTAGTTTGAGTGGATTTGCCTTGACCTACCTATTGTTGTGTTGCCATAATACTCTGCTCATAGACAAATTGACCACGTAATAAAGACATAATTATGTTGCAAGGGGAATACATAGTTCCACAGAGGTGTAGTTGTGGCAGGCAACTTTGTCATACACGACTAGCATATGGAAGCAAAGAATTCCACGAAGGGGAAGTACTGGCTATCATTAATTTTTTTGAACGTATTCATTTCTTTTCACATCGGTTTCACTTATAATTGCTCGCATTGTGTCCCTTTTCTCAGTGCCATATATAGTCGACCATACTTCTCATTTGTATCCCTCCAAGGCAAGACAATTACTTATTGCTACTGAAAATGGAGTTACAAAGAGTCCAAGCAATTGCCTCCCTATCTTTTTCAAAGGATGCCATTCTTTTTGAGTTCATTCGACCCGAGAGAGAGCAGCCCGCAATCACTACATATCATGGTCCAATCCCTAAAATCCCCACCATTGATCTCGGTAATCCCTGCAAAGAGAATCTGGTCTGTTTAGTAGTCGAAACTAGCCGAGACTGATGGATTTTTTAGGTGGTGAATCATGGAATTCCTGGTGATGTTATAGGAAAATTACAGACTGTGAGGAGAGAATTCTTTGAGCTCCCACAGGGAGAGAAAGAACTTTATGGAATGCCACCAGGAGCTCAAACTATTGAAAGGTATGACACTACGCTTCAAAAAGAAGTTAAAGGAAAAAAAGGTTGGGTGGATCATTTGTTCCATAAGATTTGGCCTCTTTCTTCTATCAATTACCAATTTTGGCCTAAAAATCCTCCTTACAGGAAATTGGGTGAACGAACATATGTTAAATATAATCCTAATATGGATTAAATATTGGTCTTTCCATTTTTCTAATTAAATCTGGATGTGTTTATCTATATTGGATTTACATTTCCATAAGTAAACAAGTTACATGCTCAAAGAAACGTGCTGTTCTCTTTCCACGTTTTTAGAAGTTAACATGTTTCACGAAAATAGACCAATAATTTCTGTCCAATATGTTTTTGAAACTTTCTATCCCAAGTTCAAATTTCATTCATCTCTTTTCGTATATTTGATAAAATAACTAAAATAATTTTTGCCAGTTTTGGCCTAAAACTGGTAATCATTTATAATTGCTCGCATTGTGTCCCTTTTCTCAGTGCCATATATAGCCAACCATACCTCTCATTGTTTCCCTCCAAGGAAAAAACAGTTACTTACTGCTGCTGAAAATGGAGTTACAAAGAGTCCAAGCAATTGCCTCCCTATCTTTTTCAAAGGATGTCATTCCTTTTGAGTTCATTAGACCCGAGAGAGAACAGCCTGCAATCACTACATAACATGGTCCAATCCCTGAAATCCCCACCATTGATCTCGATGATCCTTGTAAAGAGAATCTGGTCCGTTTAGTAGTCGAAGCTAGCCGAGACTGGGGGATTTTCCAGGTGGTGAACCATGGAATTCCTGGTGATGTTATAGGAAAATTACAGACTGTGGGTAGAGAATTCTTTAAACTCCCATAGGGAGAGAAAGAACTTTATGCAAAGCCACCAGAAGCTCAAACTATTGAAGGGTATGACACTACACTTCAAAAAGAAGTTGAAGGAAAAAAAGGTTGGGTGGATCATTTGTTCCATAAGATTTGGCCTCCTGCTTCTATCAATTACTAGTTTTTGCCTAAAACTGGCAATCATTTCAGATTGACATGTTAGCATTATCTCAATAGTTACTGAAGTTTTCCTTATGGTCCGTTATGAATCTTATTACCAATACATATACGTGAACATGAAGAGTAAGTTTAGAGGAATTTTGAAGATAGTAGCAATGTATTAGAAGGTAGCCAAGGGTTACACTATATCAGACATTTATAGTAATACAAAACATCAATCTAGATGTTATTCATTATCTGTACAATATTGAAAATGAGCGATAGGTGAATGCATTTTCCCAAGAATATAATATAACATTGTGACAACAATTATTATTGAGTTCTTCAATATCCTTGTGTATAATGCATGTGTTCTCCCTATCATGTTGTTTACGGAGTTCATCAAAGACATTCTATAACGTTAGTTATAAGAGAGAAGTAATTATACTGGTATTGGTTTTTACATGTGTCATGTTTCTACTATTAATGTTCAAATATTTGTATTTTTTTGTAGGTGCATACACAAGCCTCATCACTCCCTGAGCTAAAGACAAACTGGGCACCCATGCGTGGAAGTCTCAAACATAGGTGTGTGACTTATTAACAACCATCAATTCAAGGTCCTCGAGCAAACATATGAAACTGTCAACATGTGTATAATGCATATGTATATATTACAACACAACCTTCTATAGAAATATGTATGTCGAAGATGTAAATCTATTACGGAATCAGTTTGAGTGGATTTGCCTTGACCTACCTATTGTTGTGTTGCCATAATACTCTCCTCATAGACAAGTTGGCCATGTAATAAAGACATAATTATGTTGCAAGGGGAATACATAGCTCCACGGAGGTGTAGTCCTTACAGGCAACTTTGTCATAAACGACTAGCATATGGAAGCAAAGAATTCCACGAAGGGGAAGTGCTGGCTGTCATTAATGTTTTTGAAGACATTCATTTCTTTTCACATCGGTTTCATTTATAATTGCTCGCATTGTGTCTCTTTTCTCAGTACCATATATAGTCGACCATACCTCTCAGTTGTATCCCTCCAAGGATAGACAGTTACTTACTGCTGCTGAAAATGGAGTTACAAAGAGTTCAAGCAATTGCCTCCCTATCTTTTTCAAAGGGTGCCATTCATTTTGAGTTTATTAGACCCGAGAGAGAGCAGCTCGAAATCACTACATATCTTGGTCCAATCCCTGAAATCCCTGCCATTGATCTCAGTGATCCCTGCAAAGAGAATCTGGTCCGTTTAGTAGTCGAAGCTAGCTGAGACTGGGGGATTTTCTAGGTGGTGAACCATGGAATTCCTGGTGATGTTTTAGGAAAATTACAAACTGTGGGGAGAGAATTCTTTGAGCTCCCACAGGGAGAGAAAGAACTTTATGCAAAGCCACCAAGAACTCAAACTATTGAAGGGTATGACATTACACTTCAAAAAGAAGTTGAAGGAAAAAACGGTTGGGTGGATCATTTGTTCCATAAGATTTGGCCTCCTGCTTCTATCAACTACAAGTTTTGGCCTAAAACTGGTAATCATTTCAGATTGGCATGTTAGCATTATCTCAATAGTTACTGAAGTTTTTCTTATGGTCCGTTATGAATCTTATTACCAATACATATACGTGAACATGAAGAGGAAGTTTAAAGGAATTTTGAAGATAGTAGTATTGTATTAGAAGGCAGCCAAGAGTTACACTATATCAGACATTTATAGTAATACAGAACATCAATCTAGATGTTGTTCATTAACTGTACAATATTGAAAAGGAGCGATAGGTGAAAGCATTTTCCCAAGAATATAGTACAACATTGTGACAACAATTATTATCGAGTTCTTCAATGTCCTTGTGTATCATGCGTGTGTTCTCCCTATCATGTTGTTTGCGGAGTTCATCAGAGACATTCTATAACGTTAATTATAAGAGAGACGTAATTATACAGGTATTGATTTTTACATGTGTCATGTTTCTATTATTAATGTTCTAACATTTGTATTTTTTTTGTAGGTCCATACACAAGCCTCATCACTCCCTGAGCTAAAGACAAACTCCCCACCCATGCGTGGAAGTCTCAAACATAGGTGTGTGACTTTTTAACAACCATCAATTCATGGTCCTCAAGCAAACATATGAAACTATCAACATGTGTATAATGCATATATATATATTACAACACAACCTTCTATAGAAATATGTATGTCGAAGATGTAAATCTGAATTTAATCTGATTCTATTTAGAATTAGAATAATATGTACAATACTAATTGAAATCAAATAAAAATCGAAACATGGTCCGATTTTAATTAACATCAAAATATTGTTGATTCTAATTTTTTTAATTTAAATTCAATATTAATTTGATGTTCATATTTTTTCAATTTTAGTTAAAATTAGATTTATTTTGATATTAAAGGCAGTTTTTTTTTTTTTGATGATATGTTTAATGAATCACTATCATCGAAATGATTCACTCTAGAGCATTACATAGTAAGAAGTGTTTATTATTTTCTTTAAAACAAGATTTAGGTTATTAAAAGTAAGGAAATGTTAAATACATTGATTAAGACAGTACGTTGGTGTATTCAATATTCTGGGGATGTTTCTTTTCTGCGATACCTGTGAAGAGAATAATACGAGAAAGACAGATCAATAAATCATACCAACGCATAAATTGAGAATAAAATAATTAAAGTTAATTAAACAAAAAGGCCCAAGTAAATGTAAACGAGCTAGCTACTTTATATGTGGCACTGTAGACACCCCATTTTGGACCCTAATAAGGTCACCCCCGATGATGAAAAACCTGGATGTTGATTTAGAATTTTTGAGATGTTGAGCCGAGGATGGATGAGTTAAAAAAAAAAGTTTATTTTAGGTTATTTTTATTAAAAAAAAAGTGTTTATTTTATTTTATGAAAAAAAAAAGGAAGAAAAAAAAATTATTATGAAAACCCAAAAAGATTACCCAAGTAGCTAACCCAAAAAAAAAAAAAAGGAGAGAATAAGGAGGCCCAGTGTGCAGTCCATTTTGGAATACTGCAGCAGCAGGTAAGCTGGCCCGGTTGGAGGAGAAGGCCCAAAGATGGCCCTGCAGTGAGCGCGTGCACACACGCTCGATGAAGTAGACAGTCCTGTGCTGATCGCGCGTGTCTCACACGCGCCCGCTGAATCACCTATACCTACTTTCTGTTTTTTGGTTTTCTAGCGCACTTTTCCTTTCTCTCTCCTGCTGCACCTGCCAGCCTGCGTGTCGTGTGTTGTGTGGCTGGATAGCTGGCTGCCGTTTTCATTTGTCTATAAAAAGGAGTGGGATTTTCTAGAAGGGGGAGCTGGAGGGGAGAGCCTAGAGGGAGAGAAGGAAAAAATTTAAGAAGAGAGAAAA
The DNA here is from genome assembly GCA_026122585.1 of Anacardium occidentale. Lineage (NCBI taxonomy): Eukaryota > Viridiplantae > Streptophyta > Magnoliopsida > Sapindales > Anacardiaceae > Anacardium > Anacardium occidentale. Next base: position 212,244 of record JAJEJH010000625.1, read on the forward strand.
ATTGGGGAAGGGGAAAATTTCAGAAAAAAAAAATTAAAAAAGTGTTTTAGAAAATGAAAACATTTTGAAAGCCAATTTATGTGGTGAGGGATCATCTTCAGCTCAACATCAAGAGATTTTTAATCGAATTCAGGTTAGTCCCTGAGGGGAATTTTCTATAAACAAAATTTCTATATTATTTCATTTTATATTGTATATATGTTTTATAATTTACATTAATTTTTCTATTTATTCTGTATAAATATATTGATATTTTATATGTATATTTTATCTATTTTTATATTCTGTAGTTGTATTGTGTATGTATTGTTTATTTTGTATTTTTTTTTTATATATATTATGTATTTGATTTGATTATTTATATCTGTATTTTTTTTGTGTTGTACTTTTGTTTATTATATATTCTGTATTCTGTATTTTCCATCCTGCATGTACATGGGTATATTATAATCTACTGTATATATTTATTTTTGTTATGTATGTATATATCCTATATATTATGTTGTATGTGCTGTGTATTGGTATATGATATATATATAATATACTGTGTGCCTACATGCGCCGGATGAGACTGGCCGCCCTGATGGCAGCAGGCGGCCATGTTATTCCCCCCTCCCAGGTTCAAGCCACGCTAGACCAAAGCTGCTTTTCATTTTTATATTTACTCTATTTTTATTTTATTTTTATTATTATTACTGTATATTAATATAATACATATATATTTATTTTGTATATATTCTGTATATCACTGTATATATGTAAAGTTATTTTATAGTGTATATATATTTATCATATCATATTATATAATTTTGTATGGTGTAATATTTCTTATTGTACATACATTTTATGTGGCTCATAATTGTAATCCTAGCTGAAATAAATATGCATTTGCGATAAAGTTTATGCATTTTTTTGGTTGGTAGCTTGCTGAAATAACGTCCATGCATGAGTTAATTAAAATTTGTATCATCATATTACATTTTTATATAATATTTAATTATATGTGGCATGCCAAAATTTTTGTTTTGTAAATAAATGTTTCTGTATATATATATTATATGTATTGTGTAATTATAAAATAGTGTATATTATATACTCTGAATGTTGGCATTATTGTGTATTTTTATATATGTATAAACTGTATATTTTGTATTTGTTTGGGAAAAATGGTGTATTTGTGTGCATTATGTATTTTATCATTGTATTTACACTCAATAAATGAATGTGGCTGTTGCCTTGGTGGTGAAAGGCGGAAGGTGTTTAGTTTGTTTGGATGCTTCGGTTCGAGTCGCGGCTAGGGGGGAATTTGGTTATTTTATTTACTGTGCATGTGTGTATATTGGGTTTCCTGTTTGGGTTGCATGCTGCTTATTCTCTTGGGCGGGCTGGCTGGCTGGGCTGCATTTTATTTATTAGATGGGCTACTGTACATGTGTGTATATATATTGGGCTTCCTGGTTGGGCTGCATGCTGTCAATTTCCACTGGTTGGGCTACACTCTGGTTGTTACTATTAAGTGGGCTGCTTTTACTTGGGCTGATTTATTTATTTAATATATTTGTTTATTTTATTGGATTAATTAACAAAATTGTTTTTGCAGGGATTATTTATTATTTCATAGGCTTGTTTAGGGTTAGAGAAAATATATAGGGGTGTATGAAAGGGGTTGTAATTTTTAATTATTTTCTTTTTCATATTTTATTGTTTTTTTTTTGTGGGTGAATGTATATGTATGATTATTAAAATGCATCGTGTGGTAATACGGAACTTAATTAAACTTGGTAACGCGTTTAACGAACAAACCATAATAGTGGAGGCCGGCTTTCATGCCGGGCGGCATGGGTGCCTAACACCTTCCCATTGCCGTACCTGACTCTCCGAACCCGACCCATTGGGCAGGTGAGGGGTAGTTGGGTCCTTCGCAAGGGATCCAAAAATCGCTCATCCTCACCGATGTGTATTTTCCCGGGGTTACTCCCGGGTGGGGACTCCATAGACTCCGTAGCGGGCCAAAAACCCGTTATGCGCTCCTCTTGACCACGTCTAGGGTGGTTAAACAAGAGTGGTAAGTCTGTCCTCGCTCGGCGTGGCAAAAACCGGCGCCACAGCTCTAGCGACTCCACTGGGGAAAATGCGAAGAGTCGATTCCGATGTGGTAAGTTTGTAAAGCGCTTCTGAGTTTAATCAAGTTCCTTGCATTGCACAACACTCACACCCACTGTGCACTCCTTGTCCCTATCAACCCCGATGGCAATCCAGACTTCGCCCGAAAGCCCACTCGGCCCAGGGGTAGTCTGTCTTGTACATCAGCCTTAGGCATCGTACCTTCATGTATATAAAAAGAATCTTTGGTTCTCGCCTAAGGTAGCCTTTGACCTTTACCCGAGTCAAGCCCATGTAGTGGCCCATAGATGTCAACCTTAGGACCCTTTTTGCATGTGATTGATCGAGTCGAATCTTTATGCATAAAGTCTTGAGTTTTTACCGCCCATTTTGAAATATGCCTTGATCCATGGCGTTAAAATTTTACTGATTGTTTCTTTAAGTGGCCTCCACTTGGAGGAAACTTTCTGAAACATCATTTTGTATAAATCTTCGTGACATGACTCGACATACTTCTAAATGGGCACATAAAACTCGAAACTTCATGCGTAAGGATTCATTAGGTCTAGGACCATTGGGTCTTCTAGTGACTCAATGGATACTAACTATCTAGGGTAGAATTGACTTTTCTAACTTTTAATTAACTGAAGTAATAAGGGGGCGAAGGGAGTGATAAGGGGGCGAAGCCTAGATTTTAAAAGCATTTCTTTTTTGAATCGCCTCCAAAGGGCATTTTCATCTTTTGTCAGCCTGAGTAGATATGTTCGATCTGAATTACCTCATAGGGGCATTTTTGTCTTTCATCTTTCGAAATAAATAATTTTGATTCAAGTCTTCCACAATGTAGAATCGTTTAGGAGTAATAAACTCACCCCTTCATTTGTCTCGTCTTCCATGTCGTATAATCTGAAATCTTATCTTTAGGACTATATGTGTTGTCATTAGGTTTTTTTTTCAAGTTTAAGTCTTCGCTCTACTTAGACATTAGACCCACAATTCTTCTATCTGTCTACTTATTGAACCCACATTTTGCCACAATTCTTGTTGAGTCTAATAAAGTCATCATTTAAAATAAATTCATTCATACATGTCATGCATAAACACATCATGCTCGTTGAGTCTAATAAAGTCGTCGTTTAAAATAAATTCATTCATTTAATCTTGCATACATGTCATGCATAAACACATCATGCTTGTTGAGTCTAATAAAGTCGTCGTTTAAAATAAATTCATTCATTTAATCTTGCATACATGTCATGCATAAACACATCATGCATTAAGATGTCACTTTGTTGATCCTATATACATATCATGCATAAACACATCATGCACTAACATGTCATTTTGCAACCGTTCAGTGGGAGAAAAGAAATATGACCGAGGGAAACATGATAGAGGAAATAATGGAGAAGCTTGAGAAGATAATTGATGAAATGCTTGCTACAAAAATAGATGACTTGATGAACAAAATGGCCCAAATGATAGGAGAAACTAGTGAGGTGAGGAGCTTACCACAAGAGCAACAAAATGATTCAGGGGATGACTTCTTTGATTTGGAAGATTATTTGAAAATTCGGGAAGAGAGAGAAAGAGGCTCAAAGAAGACGATAAAGGTACCCATGCCCATTGCGAGGGATAAAGTAATAACTGAAAAGTTAGAACAATTAGAGAAGGCTATAATGAAGCAAGGAGCATCATTCTCATTAGACTGGGATGACTTAGACATACCTGAAGAAATGAGGGTACCACCAAAGTTTAAAATGCCTGATTTGTCCAAATTTGATGGAATTGGTGATCCAAAAATGCACCTAAGGCATTATGTCACTGTGATGGGAACAACTGGGTTATCGAAAGAACAAATGGTGGAATTGTTTCCTTTGTCATTAGAAGGGGTTGCTAATGTTTGGTATTACAGTCTCAGGAAAGCAGATAAAATAAATTGGCATGGATTGGTTGAAAAATTCTTGCAACAATATTCCTACAACACTGCTTTAGACGTGACAATTAGGGATTTGGAAACAACCAGACAAAGGCATAATGAGTCATTCGCTGAATTTATAGCTAGATGGAGAGAGAAAGCCTCTAAGATGACAAGCAGACCTCCTGAGAAGGATCAAGTAAAAATGATAATAAGAAACCTTCTCCCTCATTTTTATGAAAAGATTTGTTTCTTTCCATTGACCACATTTGAGCAATTGTATGATGCTGGGATACAAATTGAAGATGCCTTGGCTGCACAAGAGGGGAATAAGTATGTCTTCAAGAAGAGTGAGCCTGAAACAAAAATGATGATGAACTAGATCAACGACCTAGTGGAAGATTCCTGTGAAATTTGAAGGGCATTATCTTTTGAACTTGTCTTTTCTTTTGCATGTACTGCATCTTATGAATGTACATATTGAAAAAATTTAGCAATAAAATGTGATTTGAGTTTTCCAAAAAAGAGATAAACTAGTCTTGGTAGACTTTAAAACACTAAACGTGAGATTTTGAGCCCATGGTCATGCGCACATAAATGACCTTTAATTCCTTTGTTGAGTGTGTTCTCTCTGATAGGTGTCTCTAGAACTTGCTTCAAATACTGATCAAGATCACAATCGATCACATGCATTCACAGAAGTGATAATGGTATCAGAAGATGAACCATTTTGACCAAAAAGCCAACCATGACATAAGTGGACTCTAGAGAATCCTGTTGAGTCTAAAGCGCTTCCTTAGTAAACCTTATACCACAAATCATCAACTTTATTTACCATAGGGGCTGATAGAGCATTTAAGACTATGTTAACGAGATGAAAAGTAGTGACACTTGTACCCATCTGTATGAAATATGAACACAAAAACAAGAGGAAAAAAAAAAAAAAAAAAAAAGAGAAGGAAAAATGAAAAGATGAAAGCAAAAGAAAGAAAAGAAAAAAGAAAAAAAGAAAGAAAAGAAAAAAAGAAAAGCAAAGAAAGAAAAGAGGAAAAGAAAAGAGAAAAATCTTTGTGCAACAAAGCAGAAGCATTAGAAAGCTAAAAGAAGAACAAACGTGAATTGATGTTCGAACCTTGAAGAATAAGTTTTAGATGACTCTATCAGTCCCTTCGATCGAAATTACTGATATCTAAGAAAATCTTACCTTCACCCCAACCCCATTACAATTGTGACAAGACTATCAAATTTGTGTCTGCATGTGACCTAGGTGGTGGAGATCAGATGAACAAGCAAGCCTATGGTAGGCACCATTCATGAGCTGAACCTGAGCGTAAAATTCTCACTCTTTCAAACACTTGAGTGAACTGAGTGACGTGTGAGCGTCTACCAAGTTAGATAACTTCTTTTTTGGATAAAAATCTTTTGTCATATTGAATTGTGAGTTAAAACCGAGATGTTAAATCCCATCAGGATAAAAAAAGAAAAAAGAAAAAAAAGAAAAAGAAGCAGAAAAAAAAGAATAGAGGAAATCAGGGTGTGTTCCCTTGGTCTAGGTCTTCTACCTCCCACTGATATGGTCATGACATAGAGCATTGCGTATGAGCTAGCAAAGTCAATATAAACATGTCATCATGCATCGCATAAAATACTCAAAACAGCTTGTTGTTTCAATCCACCATTACAAGTCATTTTGTAATTCATCTTAAAGGCACACCTTCGTCATTTTGTAAGAGCATCCATTTTGTCGAGCCTACCCAACCAGGGGCATATCCAATTTTGTCAAGCTTTCCCAATCAAGGGCAAATCCAACCTTGTCGAGTTTACCCAACCAGGGGCATTCCTCCAATCAGTTGAGAATAGAAATTGACCGTTGTGAAGTTTCTTTAGCTTCGTCATATGTTAAATCATCTAATCGTCGGAGACGCCTAGAAGGGGCTAATCCACCCTAGGTTTGTCTAGAAGGGGCATCCTAGTTCGGTAAATTTGTCTAGAAGGGGCAGTTTACTTTCGAGTTCTGTCTAGAACGGACAGTTCTTTTCGTCGGAGACACCTAGAAAGAGGTTAATCCACCTTAGGTTTGTCTAGAAGGGACATCCTAGTTCGATAAATTTACCTAGAAGGGGTAATTTGCTTTCGAGTTCTGTCTAGAAGGGGCAGTTCTTTTCATCGGAGACGCCTAAAAGAGGCTAATCCACCCTAGGTTTGTCTGGAAGGGGCATCCTAGTTCGGTAAATTTGCCTAGAAGGGACGATTTACTTTCGAGTTCTGTCTAGAAGGAACAGTTCTTTGTCAGAGACGCCTAGAAGAGGCTAATCCATAGGTTTAGGGAACTAGAAGAGTTACCTTTGCCACCTTGTTTGTTGACTTTTGTTAGTCCAAAATTTGGTGTCTTCTTTTTGTACTTTGTTGCATTTTGCATGTATGCTCATTGCATTCACATCACACACAAAATTCACAAAGTAAGGGGCATCTGTAGACACCCCATTTTGGACCCTAATAAGGTCACCCCCGATGATGAAAAACCTGGATGTTGATTTAGAATTTTTGAGATGTTGAGCCGAGGATGGATGAGTTAAAAAAAAAAAGTTTATTTTAGGTTATTTTTATTAAAAAAAAAAGTGTTTATTTTATTTTATGAAAAAAAAAAAGGAAGAAAAAAAATTATTATGAAAACCCAAAAAGATTACCCAAGTAGCTAACCCAAAAAAAAAAAAAAGGAGAGAATAAGGAGGCCCAGTGTGCAGCCCATTTTGGAATACTGCAGCAGCAGGTAAGCTGGCCCGGTTGGAGGAGAAGGCCCAAAGATGGCCCTGCAGTGAGCGCGTGCACACACGCTCGATGAAGTAGACAGTCCTGTGCTGATCGCGCGTGTCTCACACGCGCCCGCTGAATCACCTATACCTACTTTCTGTTTTTTGGTTTTCTAGCGCACTTTTCCTTTCTCTCTCCTGCTGCACCTGCCAGCCTGCGTGTCGTGTGTTGTGTGGCTGGATAGCTGGCTGCCGTTTTCATTTGTCTATAAAAAGGAGTGGGATTTTCTAGAAGGGGGAGCTGGAGGGGAGAGCCTAGAGGGAGAGAAGGAAAAAATTTAAGAAGAGAGAAAAATTGGGGAAGGGGAAAATTTCAGAAAAAAAAAATTAAAAAAGTGTTTTAGAAAATGAAAACATTTTGAAAGCCAATTTATGTGGTGAGGGATCATCTTCAGCTCAACATCAAGAGATTTTTAATCGAATTCAGGTTAGTCCCTGAGGGGAATTTTCTATAAACAAAATTTCTATATTATTTCATTTTATATTGTATATATGTTTTATAATTTACATTAATTTTTCTATTTATTCTGTATAAATATATTGATATTTTATATGTATATTTTATCTATTTTTATATTCTGTAGTTGTATTGTGTATGTATTGTTTATTTTGTATTTTTTTTTTATATATATTATGTATTTGATTTGATTATTTATATCTGTATTTTTTTTGTGTTGTACTTTTGTTTATTATATATTCTGTATTCTGTATTTTCCATCCTGCATGTACATGGGTATATTATAATCTACTGTATATATTTATTTTTGTTATGTATGTATATATCCTATATATTATGCTGTATGTGCTGTGTATTGGTATATGATATATATATAATATACTGTGTGCCTTCATGCGCCGGATGAGACTGGCCGCCCTGATGGCAGCAGGCGGCCATGTTATTCCCCCCTCCCAGGTTCAAGCCACGCTAGACCAAAGCTGCTTTTCATTTTTATATTTACTCTATTTTTATTTTATTTTTATTATTATTACTGTATATTAATATAATACATATATATTTATTTTGTATATATTCTGTATATCACTGTATATATGTAAAGTTATTTTATAGTGTATATATATTTATCATATCATATTATATAATTTTGTATGGTGTAATATTTCTTATTGTACATACATTTTATGTGGCTCATAATTGTAATCCTAGCTGAAATAAATATGCATTTGCGATAAAGTTTATGCATTTTTTTGGTTGGTAGCTTGCTGAAATAACGTCCATGCATGAGTTAATTAAAATTTGTATCATCATATTACATTTTTATATAATATTTAATTATATGTGGCATGCCAAAATTTTTGTTTTGTAAATAAATGTTTCTATATATATATATTATATGTATTGTGTAATTATAAAATAGTGTATATTATATACTCTGAATGTTGGCATTATTGTGTATTTTTATATATGTATAAACTGTATATTTTGTATTTGTTTGGGAAAAATGGTGTATTTGTGTGCATTATGTATTTTATCATTGTATTTACACTCAATAAATGAATGTGGCTGTTGCCTTGGTGGTGAAAGGCGGAAGGTGTTTAGTTTGTTTGGATGCTTCGGTTCGAGTCGCGGCTAGGGGGGAATTTGGTTATTTTATTTACTGTGCATGTGTGTATATTGGGTTTCCTGTTTGGGTTGCATGCTGCTTATTCTCTTGGGCGGGCTGGCTGGCTGGGCTGCATTTTATTTATTAGATGGGCTACTGTACATGTGTGTATATATATTGGGCTTCCTGGTTGGGCTGCATGCTGTCAATTTCCACTGGTTGGGCTACACTCTGGTTGTTACAATTAAGTGGGCTGCTTTTACTTGGGCTGATTTATTTATTTAATATATTTGTTTATTTTATTGGATTAATTAACAAAATTGTTTTTGCAGGGATTATTTATTATTTCATAGGCTTGTTTAGGGTTAGAGAAAATATATAGGGGTGTATGAAAGGGGTTGTAATTTTTAATTATTTTCTTTTTCATATTTCATTGTTTTTTTTTTGTGGGTGAATGTATATGTATGATTATTAAAATGCATCGTGTGGTAATACGGAACTTAATTAAACTTGGTAACGCGTTTAACGAACAAACCATAATAGTGGAGGCCGGCTTTCATGCCGGGCGGCATGGGTGCCTAACACCTTCCCATTGCCGTACCTGACTCTCCGAACCCGACCCATTGGGCAGGTGAGGGGTAGTTGGGTCCTTCGCAAGGGATCCAAAAATCGCCCATCCTCACCGATGTGTATTTTCCCGGGGTTACTCCCGGGTGGGGACTCCATAGACTCCGTAGCGGGCCAAAAACCCGTTATGCGCTCCTCTTGACCACGTCTAGGGTGGTTAAACAAGAGTGGTAAGTCTGTCCTCGCTCGGCGCGGCAAAAACCGGCGCCACAGGCACATGTTGACTTTTCGGGGTTGGTAACTCTAATAAGTGAACTACATAACTCCACGCTACTTCAAGTGAGATCGTTATGAAAGGGAAGTTTTGTCATTAATGTTTTTGAAGGCGTTCATTTCTTTGATGATTTTAAGTATTAATAAATGAATGTATGTTTAATCATCTTGGTTGAGTTAAGAGTGATTTCCAATGAAGGTTAACTGAAATTTGCAAAGACAATAGGCATGCACGATCATGACAAGAAGAAGGTCATGACCATACATCATCTAAATGAAGGATCACATCCATGCATGCGGTATATGCATGACCATGTAAGCAAGAAAGAAAAAGAAAGAAAGAAAAGATAGCACAAACATGACATGGAGAACATGTGTAGCGTTATGCCACATAAGCAAGGTTAGGTGTAAACATATGATTGTATAAGATATTGTTATGGTCGTGTGAGACGCCGAAAGAATTAAGGGAAAAAAAATTACAATAGCAGACAGTCATGTATTGGCATTAAGCACGCCCATGCAATAGTAACTATTTTTTGAAAAAAGTTAGTTTTGTTAAAGATTTTAAATTCAATAATCTTGATAGTTTTCCAAGAGCTAGCACAATGATTGTACCATGCAATATGGATACATAAGTTTACAAGAAAGCAATCAAAATATATTTTACATTAGATGAGTTTTATGACATATTTAAGTTTAGGTATTAAGGTGTGACAAGTTCATCGAAAGAGACCATACAGTAGAATACACGTAAAAATCAATCAAAGTCTTAAAAAACCCCATCTAAGATCAAGTCCTAGTAATATATATATAAATTGAATATGTTAAACATAGGGTGTTTGATGTGTACATACTTGCTATATGTATCTCTACTAGTCATTAGTGGCAAGAGCACTAGTAATATGAGCGCAATGCAACCCTTTTGGGCCAGCACTTATGGTAGCCCACACAAAGCAAAGAGATATGAAGGTTTTGATATGAACCTATATGCTAATATGAAGCAAGACAGGGTAGGAAATATTAAGAGCTCAAAGAGAGTTAGCTCAAAATGAATGCTCAAGTCACATATTTATAGAAAATGAACATTCACAATCATGTGTGTCAAGTGTATGGGCATGCACTTTGAATTCCATGATGCATGAGCATGGTATGCACATCATGGTTATGCATATAGTATTTATTTGTTACATCATGACTACATTAGAAAAAATATTTGTCTAGATAGATTATAGTTAAACTGTCACACTAATGCATGACAATGCACAGAACATACACGGACATAAATGGTTAAACCTACCTAACATACCGTTACTTTATAATAATACACAGAAATGCATCTTGAGATGCATAGTTATGCATTAGGCCAAGAAAAAAATCTTGACTTCTAACCTAATCTATTTGGATTTGACAAGTCAATTGTAACTTTACTAAACATATTTTCTTCTAGGGTCAACAAATCATTTACCTCCAAAGTCTGATCAACTCCTATTGTGTATTATCCACTATAAACACTCTATTTTAGATCCAATAGAGTCATCTTCAATAATGAAAAACCTGATAAATCTGATTCAGAGTTTTTGAAGTGTTGAGTTGAAGACAACACACCTAAAAACCATACCTAACCCATAGAACCAAGGCTACCATTAAATAAAAGCCCACAAAACACATTAAAGCCGAAACCCACAAAAAAATAAAATCCAACCCAAAAACCAAAACCCCACCCACAACAAGCCATAAAATACAAAAGAACCCAACCCGAGATGAAGCCCAACATGAACAAGCCCAAAATGCGCACAGCCCAGCCAAAGAAGAATAAAAAGCAAAAGAAAAGCAAAGTACAGCCCTTAAGCCCAAAAAGAGAAAGAAGGTAAGCTTGCGGCCGACCCGTGAGAAAGCCCAAAGGTGGGCCTATGTTGCTGCCCAGGCGGAAACCTTCCACCTCAGGTGTGCAGCCCGCGCGTGGCTCTCATAGCCTGCGTGTCTGCATGCCTATCCTCTCTTCCCGCGTCAGCTTGCCCTTCTGTTGCATCTGCTTCGCGCAGTTATTTCCCCCTATCATGGCCTGATAGGGAATTTAATTGCCTTGATATAAGGCTTCCCAAAGCATATAAAAAGGAAAAAAAATGGAAAAGGGAGGAGGGGAAAATTTTTTGAGAACACGGGGTGCAAATTTCGAATTTTTTTTAGCAGAGCAGAAACTAAAAATAAAATCTGGAAAATTTTAGAAGGTCTTTCTGCGAAACATTTCAAATGCCCACCTTTAAAACTGATAAAACCAAGTCCAGCATTTAGATCATTCAACCGTTAACCGCTTGAATCATTAAGATTCCTGAAGGGTCCTAACTCAATATATTCAACGCTTGAATCATTAAGATTCCTGAGGGGTCCTAACTCAATATATTCAACGTTTGAATCATTAAAATTCCCGAGGGGTCCTAACTCATTATTTCAAATGCGCACAGCCCAGTAAAAGAAATAACAAAGCAAGGCCTAACAAAGTCCAAACTTGTACAGCCCAGCCGAAGAAGAATAAAAAGCAAAAGAAAAGCAAAGTGCAGCCCGTAAGCCCAAGAAGAGAAAGAAGGAAAGCTTGCGGCCGACCCGTGAGAAAGCCCCAAGGAGGGCCGATGTTGCTGGCACAGGCGGAAGCCTTCCACCTCAGGTGTGCAGCCCGCGCGTGGCTCCCATAGCCTGCGTGTCTGCATGCCTGTCCTCTCTTTCCGCGTCAGCTTACCACCTTTCCGTTGCATATGCTTCCCGCATTTATTTCCTCCAGCCTGCACGAGCGATTTGCTTTCCATTTTCACTTGCTACTTTATACGTGGCACGTGCTGAGTTTGCGGGGTTGGTAACTCTAAAGAGTGAACTACACAACTCCACGTTACTTCAAGTGAGATCATTTTGAAAGGGAAGTGCTGTCATTAATGTTTTTGAAAGCATTTATTTCTTTTCGCATCAGTTTCATTTAAAATTGCTCGCTTTGTGTCCTTTTCTCAGTGCTATATGTAGTCGACCATACCTCTCATTTGTATCCCTCCAAGGAAAGACAGTTACTACTACTGAAAATGGAGTTACAAAGAGTCCAAGCAATTGCCTCCCTATCTTTTACAAAGAATGTCATTCCTTCTGAGTTTATTAGACCCGAGAGAGAGCAGCCCGCAATCACTACATATCATGGTCCAATGCCTGAAATCCCCACCATTGATCTCGGCGATCCCTGTCAAGAGAATCTGGTCCGTTTAGTAGCCGAAGCTAGCCGAGACTGGGGGATTTTCCAGGTGGTGAACCATGGAATTCCTGGTGATGTTATAGCAAAATTGCAGAATGTGGGGAGAGAGTTCTTTGAGCTCCCACAGGGAGAGAAAGAACTTTATGCAAAGCCACCAGGAGCTCAAACTATTGAAGGGTATGGCACTACACTTCAAAAAGAAGTTGAAGGAAAAAAAGGTTGGGTGGATCATTTGTTCCATAAGATTTGGCCTCCTACTTCTATCAATTACCAGTTTTGGCCTAAAATTCCTTCTTACAGGTAATTAGGTGAACGAACATACGTTAAATATAATCCTTATTTTCTAATTTGAATATATATATAAAATTTAATCTGAAAAATATTGAATTAGTTGATTAGATATTAATCAGCCATGACAATGGAATTGGTGATGCAGGGAGGTGAACGAGGAGTATGCAAAATACATGAAAGAGGTGGCAGATAAGCTGTTTAAAATTCTTTCGTTAGGGTTAGGCATTGAAGGTCACGTGTTAAAAGAAGCGTCTGGCGGTGAAGATATTGAATACATGCTTAAAATAAATTATTACCCACCATGTCCTCGTCCTGATCTTGCTCTCGGTGTTGTCCCTCACACGGATCTTTCCACCCTCACCGTTCTTGTTCCTAACGAAGTCCCTGGACTCCAAGTCTTCAAGGATGACCGTTGGATCGATGCCAAGTACATCTCCAATGCACTTATTGTTCACATCGGTGACCAGATTGAGGTATTTCATTCTTTAATTTCTTTCTGGTTGTACCCAATTTCCTCAATTTAATGAAACTTAATGGCTTTAATTATTGCATCTTAACCGTTAGGTTCAAAATTAATTTACAGCCTGTTTGTCAAACAATATTTTATTATAATGCTTATAAATATTCTATTTATAAATTACTTTGATAAATATATTACTATATTATTTTTATTAAACTTTAAAATTAACAGACTTACTTTGATTAACTTTTTATTTATATCAATTATAATAAATTTGAAAATTAATCATACAAATTTTTAATAAAATAGCTGTTTATTTAATTTTAATTTTAAAATTAAATTAAATTATAATATATCAAAATATATTTTTATAATATTATAATAAAATTAAAGTAATATAATTTAGTATTTGATAAAATAATTTAATATCTTTTTTAGTTATTTTAATAATAAAATATATTTAAAACATGTTAATTATTTATAATTATTTTAATTAAATACATAATTATTTAAATTTTCAAATACTTATAAACTCAATTTAGTTTATATTTATAAACTAATTTTCATTATCGTGGTCAACCAAGCTCCAACTCAGCTGCAACTAATGAAATGGTGGGTGCAGATTCTTAGCAATGGAAAATACAAGGCAGTGCTTCACAGAACAACAGTGAACAAGGAGAAGACAAGGATGTCATGGCCAGTATTTTTAGAGCCACCGAGGGAGTTTGTAATTGGTCCGCTTCCTCAACTTGTTGCAGAAGACGATCCACCTAAATACAAGGCCAAGAAATTCAAGGATTATGTCTATTGCAAACTTAATAAAATTCCCCAGTAGATTGTTTTTCATAATTAATATTTAAGACCAATCAATAAGCCACGTATGTAGTATGCCCCTACTATGCCAGCTCTGTCGTGTATTGTGATATTCAATTAATTATTCGTGTACTGTTTCTGGTTCATTCAATAGCCCTTTTACAAAAATTAAATAAAATATAATTTTATTAATTTTTTTTTCTATTTTTTGCGTGTACTCTTCTATGCATTATATATGTAAAATTTATAATCCTCAATTTGGAAATCAACTTTAGTGGCTATTCAGATGTTGATTTTCTCTGTTTTGGAAAAACGGATGGTGGATTGCATGTGTGATATGTAATGTATAAAATTATTTTCTATTTGATATTCTATAAATTGTAGTATTTAAATTATTGACAGTATATTGATTGGTCTGTATCCTGTACATATATATCTTATGCACACTGTATAAATTAAACTTTACTGAATCTGTGTGTATGCTGTAATTATGTTGTATTACATATGTGTATGTTATAACCATATTGTGTTTTAATATACTGTATATTAAAATGCTGTATATATGTGCATCCTATAGTCATACTGTATTTCAATATACTATATTTTAAAATACTGTATACATGTGTGTGTTACAATTATATTGTGTTTTAATATACTGCATTTTAAAATACTGTATATACATGTATGTTATAATTATATTATGTTTTAAAATACTCTCTGTATGTATGTGTATGTTATAATTATATTGTTTTTTAATATCCCATATTTTAATATACTGTATATATGTGTGTTATAATTATTAGGCCGCACTATATATTGCCACGTAATATTTTATTTAATAACAATTGCCAACCATCAAAGTTTTAAAAATTAAATATCCACCTTGACTATAATTAGAGAGGTATTTTTATCTTTTTAAATTATAATTAAAAATAAAATTTATAAAAATATTAAAATATAATTTAAAATAAAATAAGATTAAAATAATAATATAAATTTAAAAAATTAATAAAAATTAAAAAAATAAAATAATTAATTAAAAAACAACTACCGTTGTCGACGATGGTGGTCAACATAAATCTCATCAGGTGGTCGGTAATGACCATCTAATTCAATCGTTTCGATGGTGAAAACGGCTAGATCTAATCATAAAAAATCTGATAGAGACGATCATATCTGACCCTCTCTATTATCGTGATGGTTAGATTCAACCATTAATAAAACCAAATTATCGTTTTTAATCACTTGATAAGATTTATGTCGGCCACAGTCGCTAGCAGTGATAGCTATTTTTTAATTATTTGTTTTATTTTTTAAATTTATTATTATTTTTTAATAATAATAATAATAATATTTTAATATCACTTTATTTTAATTTTTTTAATATTATTAAATTTTATAAAAGGTATTTTAATATTTTTACAGGCAAACGATGGTATATAACTTTTAAAACTTTTAGAGTGGTAACACCATTAAGCGTGCTTGGCCTAATTATTATGATATATGATTCACTAAATGTTAAAATATTGTATATTGCTGTGCATATTAATTGTTATATTTACTGTGTGTGTGTGATCTACCTTTTTTTTTGTCCTTTCCTTTTCGTGTTACATGCTTGGCAAAATCAACATATATGTCACGTAGTTTCATCCAACATAATTAAAAAAAGATAAATATATAGAAAGAAGTGATTAATGAATTGATTGTGGTGGCGGCACATTAATCAACAATTAGGATTAATGGAAGTGTTTTAGTAATCTGTGTATAAATACTTAGTGTGAGTGTGTATTTCTTTCCATGAGGTTATGTGTAATGTATGTTTTTGTCTTGATTGAAAAAAAAAAAATGAAACCGAAGCAAATTGAAGCAGCCTGTGATATGTCGCACACATGGACGACCAAGAGCAGGCCAGAAATAAAAGAAATTCTATTGGGTTCGTGTTGATTTCTTTACTTACCTCAACCAAATTTTGTTTTGCAGAATTTATTTAATTATTTATTTTAGATTTGTTTAGAATTAGTAAAACGTATCAAGGTGAATGTGCAAAGAGTTATAATTTTTAATTTTTAATTTTTGTTTCTTTTTCTTTTATTTTATTTATTTCGTGGATGAATATAATTAATAATAATATTACATTGCATGATAAAACAGAATTTAGTAATGCACTAAACAAATAAACCACAAAAGTGGAGATCAACTTTCAAGCAGGGTAGCATAGGTGCCTAATACCTTCCCATCGTCGTACCTGATTTTTCAAACTCAACTTATTAGGCAGGTGAAAAAAGTTAGGTCTTTTGCAAGATATCTATAAATCATCCATCCTCATTGATGTGTACTTTATTGAGACAGCCCTAGAGTGATGACTCTATAGACTCCGTAATAGGTCATAAACCTATTATATGTTTCTCTTGACCACGTTTAGAGTGGCTAAACAAGAGTAACAAGTCTGTCCTGACTTGATGCAGCAAAAATCGGCATCATAGTCCTATACAAATCACATGTAACAAACACATGAAAATTATGGATGGATTGTTTGTCAAATTAAAGGAGTGCATTCTAGTTTGTGTGTAATGCATTCGTCAGTTTGATATTCCATGGGACGACACTGATTAGCAAGATTCCCATTAATAAGATGCTCCATAACACAACTATGAAATGAGGCCCTCGTATACAATGGAAGGAGAATAGGCATTGAGGACTAATAATGAACCTGTTCAATATGAAGACAATAATGACGATGATGATGACTATATGTATGAGGGTAGGGAAATTGATGATGATGATAATGTTGTAAATGATAATGTCATTGGGGGGTTTCGATAGATAACTTAAACAAACACTACACAATAAAAAATCATAACATAACTGGTTATAAAGACATAAAATGTTAGAATGTTCTAGGTGGGCAATTCCATTGGTTACTTGAATTCCTTAAGTAGTCTTTGTCATCTACTGGATCTCGTAGACAAGGAATTAAAGTGAAAGACATTTTGACAATAAATCCATTTGAATATATAGTTTCAAATGGATGCTATTGACAAAGGTTATCAATTTAGAGTTAGACAATCATCAAATAACATATGAGAGATATTTTGCTTGCTTGTAAACTGTCCATGATGAGTTTGAGCAATTAGGATGAAGCTATCCAATTTATTTATGGTTACTCGAAACTATTCAACTCACACATGTATTAGAGATTAGTTGATGCCATATCATCAGTAAGTGGGTGCCTACACATTTGGCCAAATTATAAGGTTGAAGCTTTTTGTAACATCTTAGATTTAGAAAAGCCCTTAGGGGTAGAGTTTTGGGGTTAAAAATGAAATTCAGTAATAGATTGTGAGTCTATAGGAATTCAGGGGTGAGTTAGTAAGTTTTTGAGAGCTGTGTGGCATTTGTATGATTCCTTTAGGGAGGTTTCAATCATACAAAGTGCGGGAAATGAATTATATTCATTTTCTCTGGTGCACTCTCGTGCACTGCGCCTGCACGCCCGTACAAGTGGGTGGTTGAGAGAGAGACGAGAGATTTATTAGATTTCTCACCCAGCAGTTTCCCATTTTCAGCCAGTGTTTCTTTTATTTTCAGCAGTTCCCAGCCCTAGAGCAGATCTTCAACTTCCAGTAGCTCCCAATCCAACTAGAGAGATCAGAGATTAGCTTGAGAGAAAGTTTTCCAGCAGCCATGTCTAGAGGTAAGTGTTTCCTAGTTCTTCCTGAGTTTTCCAGCTTGCTTTGTGATGCTTGATAATGTTGGAAATGTGTGTTTACGATTCCAACACGCTATGAGATGTTTGTATGTTGATATGTTGATGAATGATGAGTTAGATGATGATTTCCACCCAGAATGCATGCTTGCTTTGCTTGTGTGTGTGTTAGTGAGAGAAATATGAGATTTCCATGGTGGATTCAGTAGCAGTTGATGGATGTTGAAATTGAAGTGATTTGTTAGCTTATGGATGTGCCATTGTTGTGTGTTTAAGTTTAATTTGAATTTGGATGTGAAATAGATGGGTTCCTGCATCTTCCAGGTGTGCCATGTCGCTGCAAAACCAGGTGCACGCCCGTGTGTCTGTAGACGCACGTCCGTGTGCCTGTGTTTCTGCTAGCGCACACCCGTGTGCACGAAGGGCACACGACCTGAAATACAGGGGACACGACCGTGTGTCCTGAGGGACACGACCGTGTGTCCGTTCTTTACATGAAATGGTCGAATTCTCCAGTAGCTTACACGACAAGGAGCACGATCGGTGCACGGTCCCGTGCGCCTGGGCACACACCCGTGTGCCCTTGTCTTGCACGGTCGTGTGTCTCTCACACGACCGTGTGTCTTGTAGGACCCGTCACCACGAGTACCCCTGCTGCTGAAAGATATTGATATTTTATTTAATAAACTGGAAATTGGGTACCCGCGACGGGAATCCTACGAAAAAGAAGAAAAACCTACTGCTAATTACATCGCATGCGGAAGCTGAAACTGAAACTGAAATATACAATGAGCCCAAATTGATTTTTCATACATATAATCATTTCTGTACAATATTCTTTACATCTGAGAATGTACAAAATACATACAAGACCCATCAGGTCCAAAACTGAGAAGAAACACAACTGGAACTGTGTGTGGGGTCCCCTCTCACAAGCCTCAGTCCACCCGCTCCTCGCTAGCAGCAACAAAACCTGAAAAGGAAGGAAGAGGGAAAGGGATGAGTGATAAAGATCACCCAGTAAGCATTCCTTACTTCCCTCGACCCAAGCAAGCAACAAACATGGGCAAACATACCTGGCCTCGGCCCTAATTATACATCTAGTTGCTTGCGGGTGCTGAAACTGATTACTGGATTAGTTGTTTCTCATTAATAATCAAATTCTGAAATGAATGTCATGACATGATAACTGAAATATGAATATGCATGCATGCATGCAAATCTCTATATGTACCTGAAGGTACCTGCTGTACTAATCAGACTGATGAACACAGGGATTCGACATCCTGGCCAAGTGGGCTGAACATTCTAGCTACTGGCTAGAAAGCTAAGAACTGTGTTGAGCAGTCTGACTGGTATCAAAAAGTTGGGTCTCACAGATGCCCCCTCGAGTTCACCCAAAATTGTAACCCATACATTGGGTTCTGAATACTGAAAACTACTGAATTCGAATCCCTGGATCCTCTTTCAGGCTACATGCTATGTCATGTATGCATATGCTGCATTTCTTAACTAAATTTTGGTTTATCTGATGATTATTAGCCTTCTGGATGGATTACCAAGCCTTTATCAATCATTTGCTGCAATTTCTGAAGAAATAAGCTGACACACGACCGTGCACAGGAGACACACGGTCGTGCATGCACACACGGTCGTGCCAAGCAAAGGCACACGGGCGTACGCCCAGGCACATAGGACCGTGCGCTAGTCGTGTGTTTGGCCGTGCAAGCCTCTGGAGAAAACTAGCCATTTCACGCATAAAGCGGACACACGGCTGTGTCCCTCAGGACACACGATCGTGTGGTCTGCATTCCAGGCCGTGTGCCCTTCGTATACACGGGCGTGCGCTCGCAGAACACATGCACACGGGCGTGCGTCTGCGGACACACGGGCGTGCACCTAGGTCTATAGCAGCAGAACTCACCTGGAAATGTAGGAATCCGCCCCAAAACTCAACCAAACTCAAATTAACTTCTAACATGCAACAATGGCACTTCAATATACACATATTCATCATCAATTTCATCATCCATCCAATACTACTAAATCCACCATGACAAATCAACATTTCTCTCACTACACACACACAAACAAAGCATGCATGTTCTAGGTGGAAAATAAGCATCTTAATTATCATATATCATCACATATAATCAACCAAAATGCTGGAAATGCAAACATACATCTCCAAACATCATTAGACAATCATCAAGCAAGCTGGGAAAGCACGGAAGAAGTAAGAAACACTTACCTCTTGACATGGCTGTTGGAGATTTCTAACTCAAGCTATTCTTTCTGATCTCTAGCTGGATTGGGAACCGTTGGAAGCTGAACCTCGCATCTAGGGCTGAGAGCTGCTGAAATGGAGAAGGAAAAGCTGAAATGGGTGAGCAAAATGAACTAATTCTCCCGTCTCTCTCACTTTAATCCCACCTGCACGGGCGTGCAGGGCATGGCACACGGGAGTGCACCAAGGGAAAATGGATATAATCCACTTTCCGCGCTTCGCATGATTGAAACTTTCCTAAAGGAATCATACGAATGCCACACAGCTCTGAAAAACTTTCTAACTCCTGAATTCTATTTCTAACCCTAAAACTCTACCCCTAAGGGCTTTTCTAACCTGGGATGCTACATTCCTCCCCCCTTAAAAAAAATTCTGACCTCAGAATTTACCTGAACAACTCTGGGAACATATCCCTGATCTCAGACTGTACATCCCAAGTGGCTTCTTCCACACGCTGGCTGCGCCATAAAACCTTGACCAGTGGAATCTTTTTATTTCTGTGGACTTTGACTCTGTAGTCGAGAATCTGAACAGGTAACTCTTGGTAGCTCAAGTATTTTGCCAACTCAATCTCTGAAAACTGCAGCACATGCGACGACTGTAGACACCCCATTTTGGACCCAATAGGGTCACCTCCGATGATGAAAAACTTGGATGTTGGTTTAGAATTTTTGAGATGTTGAGCCGAGGATGGATAAGTTAAAAAAAAAAAAGTGTTTATTTTATTAAAAAGAAAAAAAAGTGTTTATTTTATTTTACTAGAAAAAAAAATGAAAACCCAAAAAGATAACCCAAAAGAGGAGAGAATTAGGAGGCAGCCCAGGCTTCAGCAACAAGCATGCTGGCCCAGCTGGAGGAGAAGGCCCAAAGATGGCCCTGCAGCGCGCGCGTGCACTACACGCGCGATGAAGTGGCTAGGGCTGTGCTCCAGCTCGCGCGTGTCGCGCACACGTACGCTGGGTAACCCGCCTGCATTCTGTTTTTTTTTCTGTTTTTCAGCGCATGCCTCCCTGTCTCTCTCCTGCTGCTGCCAGGCTACGTGTCGCACGCTCGGTGGCTGGACAGCTAGTGCATTTTTCGTCCAAACTACCTATAAAAGAGAAAAGAGGAGCTGGAAGAGCCTGGGGGGCCTGGAGGGAGAAGAAAAAAAAAAATTTCGGGAGAAAGAAAATTTTCGGAAAGGAGAGAAAGTTTAAAAAAAAAATATACAGTGATAAAAGATAGGAAACATATATATATTACATATTTTTTGGATCCGATTTTCACTCAACCTACCTTTTGGCTCAACATCTGAAAAACTTGAGGATATTCATATTCAAGGTATATACCTGAGGGGATTTTAACATATTTTACTTTCTGATTTATTTTATTTTATTTTATTTTATTATTTTATGTTATATCATATACATGTATATAAATAAGTGTGGGTGGTTGGTTGTGTTTGCTTTAAATGTGTAGTTTATTTTTATTTATTTATTTTTGTTTGTTATTGTATATTAACATAATATATATTTTTATTGTATATGTACTGTATATATTTATTCTTGTTATGTATATATATATCCTATATGTTATGTTGCATGTCCCGTGTATTGGTATATAATATATATAATTTACTGTGTGCCCATATATGTTGTATATAACTGGCCGTCCTGATGGCAGCAGGCGGCCCTGTTATTTCCCCCCTCCCAGGTTCAAGCTACAATGGGGCAAAGCTGCTTTCTATTTTTATTTTTTTATTAGTACTGTATATATATTTTATGTGGCTCATAATTGTGATCCTAATTGAAATAAATATACATTTGTGATAAAGTTTATGCATTTTTTGGTTGGTAGTTTGCTGAAATAATGTCCATGTATGAGTTAATTAAAAATTTGTATCATCATATTATATCTCTACATAATATTTAATTACATGTGGCATGCCAAGATTTTTGTTTTGTAAATAAATGTTTCTGTATATATATATATATATATATATATATATATTATATGTATTGTGTAATTATAAAATGGTGTATAGTATATATTCTGAATGTTGGCATTATTGTATATTTTTATATATGTATAAACTGTATACTTTATATTTGTTTAAGGAAAAATGGTGTATTCATGTGTATTCTGTATTTTATTATTGCATTCAACTTAAATTGATGAATGTGGTTGTTGCCCTGCTGGCGAAGAGCGAAAGTTGGAAGGTTAGAATGTTGGGCATCTGGGTTCGAATTGCCGCTAGGGGGGAATTTGGTTATTTTATTTTTTACTGTGCATGTGTGTATATTGGGTTTCCTGTTTGGGCTGCATGCTGCTTATTCTCTTGGGCGGGCTGGCTGGGCTGCATTTTATTTATTAGATGGGCTACTGTACATGTGTGTATATATTATTGGGCCTCCTGGTTGGGCTGCATGCTGTCAATTTCCACTGGTTGGGCTGCACTTTGGTTATTACTGTTAAGTGGGCTGCTTTTACTTGGGCTGATTTATTTATTTAATATATTTGTTTATTTTATTGGATTAATTAACAAAATTGTTTTTGCAGGATTTATTTATTTATTAGACTTATTTAGCGTTAGAAAAATGTATAGGGGTGTATGGAAAAATAGTTGTAATTTTTAATTTTCAATTTATGTTGGTTTGATTTTATATTGTATGACTAACCTAATTTGTTTTGCAGGGTTTATTTATTATTTCGTAGGCTTGTTTAGGGTTAGAGAAAATGTATAGGGGTGTATGAAAAGAGTTATAATTTTTAATTATTTTCTTTTTCATATTTCATTATTTTCGTAGATGAATATATATGTATGATTATTAAAATGCATCGTGTGGTAATACGAAACTTAATTAAACTTGGTAACGCGTTTAACGAACGAACCACAATAGTGGAGGTCGACTTTCATGCCGGGTGGCATGGGCGCCTAACACATTCCCATTGTCGTACCTGACTCTCCGAACCTGACCCATTGGGCAGGTAAGGGGTAGTTGGGTTCTTCGTAAGGGATCCATAAATCGCCCATCCTCAGCGATATGTATTTTCCAGGGGTTATTCCCTGGTGGCGACTCCATAGACTCCGTAGCGGGCCAAAAACTCGTTATGCTCTCCTCTTGACCACGTTTAGGGTGGTTAAACAAGAGTGGTAAGTCTGTCCTTGTTTGGCACGGCAAAAACCGACGCCACAACGGGTCACCCACATACTTCCTCAACTGAGACACGTGGAAGACGTTGTGGATTCTGTCCATACTGACTGGCAGTGCTAATCTATAGGCGACTGTCCCTACCCTCTCAAGAATCTCGTAGGGACCAATAAACCTGGACGCCAACTTTCCTTTCTTACCAAATATGAGGACTTGCCTATAGGAGGCAATCCTCAGAAATACCTTATCGCCCACTGAGAACTCTATCTCTCTGCGCCGTAGATCAGCATAACTCTTCTGACGATCCTGGGCCTGTTTCATCCTCTGTTTGATGATCTTGACTTGCTCAATCATCCTTTGAGTAGTCTCTGGTCTCACTGCTGTCTTCAAAGAATCTCTCTCCCCAATCTGAATAGAGCCATACAACACCTCGAATAGAGCCATCTGAATCGTCGTCTGATAACTATTGTTGTAGGCGAACTCCATTAGAGGGATCAACTCTGCCCAATCGGTCTGGAAGTCCATACAACACGCTTTAAGCATATCCTCCAGAACTTTATTCACCCTCTCAGTCTGACCATCTGTCTGAGGGTGATATGCTGAGCTAAAATGCAGCATGGTTCCCAATGCTCTCTGCAGAGATCTTCAGAAGGCTGATAGAAATCTGGAGTCCCTATCTAACACTATCATCCTGGGAACCCCGTGGAGTCTGACCACCTCTCTGATGTAGAGTCTGGCTAGCTGCTCAGTAGACATACCCGGTCTGATCGATAAGAAATGAGCCGATTTACTCAGCCGATCCACGATCACCCAAATACTATCAAATCCTCTCTGGACTCTAGAAAGACCCGAGATGAAATCCATAGAAATATCGTCCAATTTCCACTCAGGAATACTCAAGGGGTGAAGTAAACCTGAGGGTCTCTGGTGCTCTGCCTTCACTTGCTGACATACCAGACATCTGGAGACGTAGTCTGCTATGTCCTTCTTCATCCCTGACCACCATAAACTTCTCTTGAGGTCTCTATATATTTTCGTGCTGCCTAGATGTGCTGAATACACCGCATTGTACGCCTCTGACAAAATCTTCTATCTCAACTCTAAACTCTGGGGCACACAGACTCTGCCTCTGAACCTCAAGATCCGATCACTGGACTCAAAGTCGGGCACTGCTCTCTCTGACATCTTCTGAAGCATACTTTGAGTCCACTCATCAGACATCTGCCCCCCTCTAATCTCATCGTACAGGGAGGATCTGACACGCAGCCTGGAGAAACCTGCAGACATAATCTCAATCTGTTCTCTGACCAACTCATGCTGTAACTCTCTCTGAACTGATAGGCTGGATAGAGTCACTCACCTACTCAAAGCGTCAGCCACCACATTGGCTCTACCCGGGTGGTATCTGATGTCGCAATCGTAGTCCTTCATCAACTCTAACCATCTCCTCTGTCTCATGTTGTGCTCCCTCTAGGTGAAGAAATATTTCAGACTTTTATGGTCTAAATATATGCTGTATCTGACTCCATACAGATAGTGTCTCCAAATCTTCAGGGCAAAAACAACCGCTGCAAGCTCTAGGTCGTGGGTAGGGTACCTCAACTCATGATCCCGCAATTACCTAGAGGCGTAGGCAATTACTCTACCATTCTGCATCAGGACAGCTCCGATCCCCTGATGGGATGCATCTGTATAGATATCGAACTCTACCCCTCTTGGGATAGCACAAAAACTGGAGCACTGGTCAACCTCTTCTTAAGCTCCAGAAACCGTACCTCGCACTCCTCTGACCACATGAAGGGAGTCTCTTTCCTAGTCAAGGCAGTGAGATGCCTCACTAGGCTGGAGAACCCTTCAATGAACCTCCGGTAGTAGCCTGCTAACCCAAGGAAGCTCCTGACTTCCTTCACTGTCTTCGGCCTTGGCCAACTCAGAATTGCCTCTACCTTGCAGGGGTCCACTGAAATGCCATCTACTGTCACCACGTGGCCTAGGAATGCCACTCTGTCGAGCCAGAACTCACACTTGGAGAACTTGGCGAATAAATGTTGATCTCTCAGCCTCTAAAGCACGAATCTTAGATGCTCCTCTTGCTCTGCTATACTTCTGGAATAAACCAGAATGTCATCGATGAATACCACTACGAACCGGTCGAGACAATCATGAAATATCCGGTTCATCAAGTCCATGAAGATGGCTGGGGCATTGGTCAATCCAAATGGCATGACCACGAACTCATAATGCCCATAACGAGTCCTGAATACAGTCTTGGGGACATCTCTCTCCGCCACTCTGACTTGATAATAGCCAGATCTGAGATCAATCTTAGAGAAAACTGCTGCACCTCTCAACTGGTTAAAGAGGTCGTCGATCCTGGGTAGGGGATACTTGTTCTTCACCGTTACTCTATTCAGCTCCCTGTAGTCGATGCACATCCTCATCGACCTATTCTTCTTCTTCACAAACAAGATTGGAGCTCCTCACAGTAAACAGTTCGGTCGGATAAATTTCTTATCCACCAGCTCCTGCAATTGCTTCTTCAACTCCTGGAGCTCAGTTGAAGCCATTCGATATGAAACCTTAGAAATTGAAGTCGTATCAGGGAGAAGCTCAACACTGAATTCTAACTCCCTGTCTGAAGGTAACCCTGACAACTTGTCTGGAAAGACGTCTCTGAACTCTCTGACAACTGGCACCTCCTCGATACTTGACCCCATTGAACTGCTGCATACGACATTGGTCAAGTACCCTACGCATCCCTGCCTCATCAATCTGCTCGCCTGGATGCACGATATCATCATACTCTCTACTCTGCCCTCACCAAACACAAAGTAATCAGGGCCTATGTGGAATCTAACCTTCTTCCTTCCACAATCTATCTCGACATCATATTTCCCCAATAAGTCTATCCCTAAGATCATATCAAAATTTGCTAACTCCAGCAGAATCAGGTCTATCCTCATTTGTCTACCCATAACCTTTATCATTTGATCTCAGAAGACTCTATCACTCACCACATAACCCCTATCTGGCATCTCTACGAGGATACTCCTATCGGCCACACTAGGGTCAACCCCTAATCTCTCTACCACTCCCTTGGAAATAAAGCTGTGTGTGGCCCCGCAATCAACCAAAATAAACAAAGGAGTACCGAGATAAAGAATCTGACCAGTGACTGCATGGGGTATGACATCTGCCTGCTCCTGGCAGACAGCATATACTCTGGCTCTGCCGCCGCCGCCACCTCTTAAAGTACCAACACCTCCTCCAGGTGCTCCAACTCTGGGTCTGGGAACCTCAACTCCACCTCTCTCTTCTCCCGCACCGCCTCTGGGTGGACCTCCTCTACCTCTATACTGACCACCACCACCTCTGCTAGGCCCAACACCAGTTCCACCCCTAGCTGGGCACTCTGCCATCCTATGCCTTGGCTGACAGCACAAGTAACACACGATCTGACCAGCCAAGCACTCGCCTGTATGACGTTTGCCACATCGAGTAAACTGTGGCAGGGAAAACTATGGTGCAGTCCTCTGTCTCTGGACACCCTGAGCTGATCTCTTGGTCGACATCGGCCTCTTGCCCTTATCTCTATCATCTGCCCTCTGCTCTCTGCTCAAGGCGCCCATCCTCTGAAGACCAGCCTCTGATCTGAGGGCTCTCCCCAAAGCATCACTGAACCGCTGGGGAGGCTCTGCTTCAGTCATGACATCCTTGACTATTGCAGGGTGCAAGCCATGGATGAACTTCTGCACGTGCCCCATC
The DNA here is from genome assembly GCA_026122585.1 of Anacardium occidentale. Lineage (NCBI taxonomy): Eukaryota > Viridiplantae > Streptophyta > Magnoliopsida > Sapindales > Anacardiaceae > Anacardium > Anacardium occidentale. The sequence continues at coordinate 239,159 of JAJEJH010000625.1, forward strand.
TCGATCCCCGCCAAACTAGGGACAAATCTCGCTAAGACGTTGAACTTGGTCGCATACTCCTTGACTGAGCTGGACCCCTGAGTCAGATCAATGAACTCCTGGGCCTTTGCATACATCATCTCTGAACCCCGGTACTCGGCATCAAACAGTCGTCTGAACTGTGTCTAGGTCATCTGCTCCTCACTGATGGTAGTCTTGGCTAGACCCCACCAAACCTTGACAAGCAAACAGGGTTAGAAACATAAAACACATCAAAGCTGGAAAAGAAATACCTGACTGTATTGTGAGGAGGGTCTGGACGATGGCTGCGACGAAGAGAAAACAGGCACCACACACTTACAATCTCAAATCTCTACTAAAAATGACACAGAGAAACGCTCTGATACCAACAATGTAGGACCCGCCGCCACGAGTACCCCTACTGCTGAAAGATACTGATCTTTTATTTAATAAACTGGAAATTGAGTACGTGCGACGAGAATCCTACGAAAAAGAAGAAAAACCTACTGCTAATTACATCGCATGCGGAAGCTGAAACTGAAACTGAAACTGAAATATACAATGAGCCCAAATTGACTTTTCATACATATAATCGTTTCTGTACAATATTCTTTACATCTGAGAATGTAGAAAATACATACAAGACCCATCAGGTCCAAAATTGAGAAGAAATAGAACTAGAACTGTGTGGGGGGTCCCCTCTCGTAAGCCTCAGTCCACCCACTCCTCGCCAGCAGCAACAAAACCTGAAAAGGAAGGAAGAAGGAAAGGGATGAGTGATAAAGATCACCCAGTAAGCATTCCTTACTTCCCTCGACCCAAGCAAGCAACAAACATGGGCAAACGTACCAGGCCTCAGCCCTAATCATACATCTAGTCGCTTGCGGGTGCTGAAACTGATTACTGGATTAGCTGTTTTTCATTATTAATCAAATTCTGAAATGAATGTCATGACATGATAACTGAAATCTGAATATGCATGCATGCATGCAAATCTCTATATGTACCTGAAGGTGCCTGCTGTGCTGATCAGACTGATGAACATAGAGATTCGACATCCTGGCCAAGTGGGCTGAACATTCTAGCTACTGGCTAGAAAGCTAAGAACTGTGCTGAGCAGTCTGACTGGTGTCAGAAAGCTGGGTCCCACAGATGCCCCCTCGAGTTCACCCAAAACTATAACCCATACATTGGGTTCTAAATACTGAAAACTACTGAATTCAGATCCCTGGATCCTCTTTCAGGCTACATGCTATGTCATGTATGCATATGCTGTATTTCTTAACTGAATTCTGGTTTATCTGATGATTATTAGCCTTCTGGATGGATTACCAAGCCTTTATTAATCATTTGATGCAATTTCTGAAGAAATAAGCTGACACACGGCCGTGCAAAAGAGACACATGGTCGTGCATGCACACACACGACCGTGCCAAGCAAAGGCACATGGGCGTGCACCCAGACACACGGGACCGTGCACTGGTCGTGTGTCTGGTCGTGCAAGCCTCTGGAGAAAACTTGTCATTTCACGCATAAAACGGACACACATCCGTGTCCCTCAAGACACACGGTCGTGTGGTCTGCATTCCATGCCGTGTGCCCTTCGTGCACACAGGCGTGCGCTCGCAGAACACACGACCGTGTGTCCTGAGGGACTATGCCGTGTGCCCTTCGTGCACACAGGCGTGCGCTCGCAGAACACATGCACACATGCGGGCGTCTGCAGACACACGGGCGTGCACCTGGGTCTGTAGCAGTAGCAGAACTCACCTAAAAATACAGGAATCCACCCCAAAACTCAACCAAACTCAAATTAACTTCTAACATGCAACAATGACACTTCAATATACACATATTCATCATCAATTTCATCATCCATCCAATACTACTGAATCCACCATGGCAAATCAACATTTCTCTCACTACACACACACAAACAAAGTATGCATGTTCTGGGTGGAAAATAAGCACTCAATCATCATATTTCATCACATATAATCAACCAAAATGTTGGAAATGCAAACATACATCTCCAAACATCATCATACAATCATCAAGCAAGCTGGAAAAACACGGAAGAAGTAAGAAACACTTACCTCTTGACATGGCTGCTGGAGATTTCTAACTCAAGCTATTCTCTCTGATCTCTAGCTGGATTGGGAGCCACTGGAAGCTGAACCTCGCGTCTAGGGCTGAAAGCTACTGAAATGGAGAAAGAAAAGCTGAAATGGGTGAGCAAAATGAACTAATTTTCCCGTCTCTCTCACTTTAATCCTACCTGAACGGGCGTGCAGGGCATGGCACACGAGAGTGCACCAAGGGAAAATGGATATAATCCACTTCCCGCACTTCGCATGATTGAAACTTCCTTAAAGCAATCATACGAAGACCACACAGCTCTGGAAAGCTTTCTAACTCACCCATGAACTCTTCTAGACCCCCAATCTAGTCCTGAATTCTATTTCTAACCCCAAAACTCTACCCCTAAGGGCTTTTCTAACCTGGGATGCTACATGTCTTCCTCACATGCCCGTGCGTCAGCTAATTTCCAGAAAAATGAGTAGAAATGGATTAAGAAAGGCTTGGTAATTCATTCAGAGGCCAATAAGCTTAAGATAAGCGAATAATCAGATAATAATGGCTGCATATGCATATCATAACATGGCATATAGCCTAAGAGAGGATCAAGGGATCTGAATCCAGTAGTTTTCAACATTCAGAACCCAATGTATGGGTTACAGTTTGGGTGAACTCGAGGGGGCATCCGTGGGACCAACTTTTTAACACCAGTCAGACTGCTCAGCATATTCTTCAGCTTTCTAGCCAGTAGCTAGAATGTCCAGTCCACATGGCCAGGATGTCGAATCTCTGGGTTCATCAGTCTGATCAGCACAGCAGGTACCTTCGGGTACATATAGAGATTCGCATGCATGTATATTCAGATTTCAGTCATCATGTCATGACATTCCTTTCAGAACATGGTTAATAATAAGAAACATATAATTCAATAATCAGTTTCAGCGCTAGCAGACGATTAGATACATGAATAGGGTCGAGGCCAGGTATATGTGTTCTGTTTGTTGCTTGCTTGGGCAAAGGAAGTAAGTAATGCTTACTGGGTGATCTTCATCACTCATCTCTTTCCTTCTTCCTTCCGTTTCAGGTTTTGTTGCTGCTGGCGAGGAGCGGGTGGACTGAGGCTTGCGAGAAAGGACCCCACACACACACCCTCGTTTCAGTTGTATTTTCAGTTTTGGACCTGATGGGTCTTGTATGTATTTTGTATATACTCAGATGTAAAGAACGATGTACATAAATGATTATATATATGAAAAGCCAGTTTGGGCTCATCGTATATTTCAGTTTCAGTTTCAGTATCAGTTTCAGCTTCCGCTTATGTAATCAGTAGCAGTAGTTCCCTTATTTTTCGTAGGATTCCCGTCGTGGGTACCCAATTTTCAGTTTATTAAATAAAAGAACAGTAATTTTCAGCAGCAGGGATACTCGTGGCGACGGGTCCTACACTTTTTTATGTTTAACTGTATATACTGATTGAAAGAAATCGTCAAAGATATTGCTCAATGGTACAAAATTGATATATCTTATGCACAAGTTTCACATAGAAGAAATTGGGCACTACAACATTGTGCAATTCACCTAAAGAGTTACTCATGCTGCTTTTAGATTATTGTTGTAACTTGTATCTGAATAACCTTGATACAGTAACTCATGTAAAGACAGACAATAAGAACAGATTTGTATATTTCTTCATGGAATTAGGGTGTAGTATATAGGCTTTTCAACATTACGTACAACCTGTGTTATGTATTAATGGAGCACACCTTAAAGGGTATCATATTGGTACTTTATTTATTGTTGTTATTAAGAATGAAAATAATCAAATTTACCCTGTGGCATTCGGTGTTGGTAACAGAGAGGAACATATGTCTTAGTATTGGCTTTATCAAAGCTTAAATAATGAATGGACAATGTACTTGAATTGGTAATCATTTCAGATTGACATGTTAGCATTATCTCGATAGTTATTGAAGTTTTCCTTATAGTCCATTATGAATCTTATTACCAATACATATACATGAACATAAAGAGTAAGTTTAGAGGCTTTTTTAACATTTTTGGAACTCCTCCTTAAATAAATAGTTATATTATTACGAGGCTTTTTTAAAGTTAGAATATGAAATGAAAAATGTTATAAATGGAAAAAATTGTCAAGAGTTTGCATTTAATAATTTGTCAAAATGTTCGTATTGGTTTCTAATGCTTTAATAAAAATTGCCCCCACCTGGTCTGAGAATAACCCCTGTTACCTTTATCGGCAACACTATGTAGCGCCCATGCCCCCAGGCGCTGCTTCGATGGTAAAGTGTGAGTGCTCCAACGGACAACTGATTGTAAATCTTAGGTTCAAGCCAACATAGTTTAATGCCTGCTCCCAATTATATTGACTTTGCTACCAGGGTGACCAACACGTAGACCATTTCCTTTAATCTGATGGTCATATTGTTAGTTTTAATGGCCAAACTCCCAATTCCCACGCGAGGTTTCCTCAAAGATCAAGTCCTACCCAAAAGGTTTTAAATAGTTAAGTAACCACCCTTATTCTTTGAAAAGATTAAAATATATATCATAAAAATAAATAATATTAATATAAAAATAAAATTTAATATTAAAATAATAAATAAAAATTTATATTGTTATTTGCTGAAATAAAAATATTAATGTTCGAATGATTCATTCCTGTCCAAGGTTTCCTTAAATGACAAACTCTCATCCAAGAAGTTTTAAAAAATTAAATACCCACCCTTATTCTTTGTAAAGACCTAAACATCTTTTATAAAAATAAATAAATATTAAATATAAAATAATTAATAAAATTTTAAAATAAAATAAAAATTTTTAAAAAACATATATTATTATCAAAAGTATTATGGAGTGATTGTGGTTGTTTTAAAATTTTTATTATTTTAAACCACAATAATTTCAATAATATTTTAAATATTATCTTATAGTCTAATTATTTTTATAATTTTTTTATTTTTATTCAAAAAGATAAAAATATTTTTTTAATTTTAATCAATAGGTGAGTATTTAGTTTTTTAAAATTTATTGGATGAATCATTGGTAAGGAAACTTTGGGTGGGAATAAGTTGTTTGGCCAAATTTTAATATAAAAAACTTGCTAATTGAAGAAATTGTATTATCGTTATGGTGATAGGGAGACTTTTGTTATTGAAATATACTAAGGGAAATTAGCTGGCACTTCAAACTCACCTGTCAACAACTCTTTGAACTGTGCCATTTAATATATCTTTAGATCATTTGTTGGCGCATAGTAATAAAATGAGAATGCTCCCACGTAATAATATCTCAAATTTCAAAGCTAGCCAACCGCCTTCTTTATTTAAAGCATTCCGGAGAGAGGGGCAGTCCCCTCTCGGTTACGCCGCGAATGAACTCGTCATTTTCTTAATAACATCCCGTGGCGGAGTTTTCTAATCGCCGCCTCGTCATTATAATAATTTATTTATATTTCCTTTTCCTCTTTATTCAACTAACCAAAACAATAGAAATTGACCATTTTTTGAATCGTATTCGTTTTTGTAATTGATTTAGAAAAAGTGAATCTACCTATTTTCCCCGGAGAAACTCCAACTGTAAAGTAATGATTGGATGACATGCATTCATCCTGCTGCGTCTCCACTGCACCAGATCGGAATTCAACGATTCCTCCTCCTCGTCCTTTTTCTCAAAAGACACCGTTGAAAGAACTCCTTAACATGTGGTCCTCGAAGAGAACGGGGCCGTATCGATCGCTCTCCGCTACGACTCCGACGAATCTGAAACATGGATCATCCTCCCCGCAATATCACAATGCAACGTCGGAGAACGGCGGCACGATGAGCCGATCCGTCACATTGGAGTCTCTGTGTGAAATGGAGTCCTCGATGAGCGAAAAGGAAATGGTGCTGGTGGATCAGCAGGGCATTTCGGGGATTCTATTTAAATGGGTGAATTACGGGAGAGGATGGCGTCCTCGATGGTTTGTGTTGAAAGACGGAGTTTTATCTTACTATAAAATTCACGGTTCTAATAAGATCGTTGTTAATAAAGAAACCGAGAAAGGATCAAAGGTCATTGGAGAAGTGTCGATGAGAAAGATGTCACGCCACACCAATAGCCAATCAAGTAGACGAAAGCCTGTTGGAGAAATTCATTTGAAGGTACAAACTATTTAAGTAAAGTTTGTCTTTTAGCGAATTAATTTATTTCTTTTTTTTTTCAATTTAACAAGTTCAAAATGAACTTGCTGATTTCATGAAATTTCGTTCGCTAAGAATCTAATTGTTTCAACTTTAGGTCCCTACTTTTATATTTGGTGGATGATAATTTTTCTTCTGGCAAAACGAAGTTTATGTGTGGCTTATGGATTTTAACTTTGAATTTCATTGATTGATGTTTGGTGATATTACTTAGGGAGAGTAAATAGATGCAACTACTTGAATTTCATGTAATTTTCTTGGCGTTTAAATTTTAAGATTGTCGTTTAGGCCTATTCTAATTTGATTGTATTGGGTTAGGTGGCATCCATTAGGGAGAGTAAATCTGATGATCGTAGATTTTCCATATTTACTGGGACGAAGAGGATGCATTTGAGGGCGGATAGTAGGGAAGATAGAGTTGCATGGATGGAAGCATTGCAGACGGTGAAAGAGTTGTTTCCAAGAATGTCAAGCAGTGAGTTGATGGCACCTGTGGAAAAAGCAGATGTTTCAACTGATAAATTGAGGCAGAGATTGTTGGAAGAGGGAGTGAGTGAGAATGTCATTCAGGATACTGAGCACATTATGAAAACTGAATTTTCTACTCTTCATAATCATCTTGTGGTCCTTAAGCAGAGGCAGGTGTTGCTTCTTGACAGTTTGCGTCATTTGGAGGTATCCACACCAAACAAACGACTCTTTTCCAATTTTTCCTCATTTTTTATAGTTGTGCTTTTTGGGTGAGTTTACTGGCTTAGCCTTGCTTGTAGGAATAGATAAATTGCTTGGATTAAGGGCATATTTTTTCTTTCCTTTATACTAAAGCTTTCTTTAACAAGAACAATGGGAGAAAGCTTAAATGTTTAATTTTAACTTTAAAGTTTAAGAACAACTTATTATAGAACAGTTATTAACACGGACAGTATGGATTTTACAAGAAACCACTTATTATAGAACTTAATTCAAGTTTCTTTAGTTTTTTTCTGCTGCGTATTAGAGTGTCATCTGATGTTTTTTTTTAAATGTGTTGGATCTTGTAAAGTCATTACTTGTCTAGTTGTCCCCTTCTCCGTTTGATTTGTTATGAACAATGAACTTTCTTTTAGGGTGTGCTAGTTTATTTTTAACTCTGAATCTTCCAGGCAGAAAAAGTAGACCTGGAGAATACACTTGTTGATGAAAGCCAAAGGCAACTGAAAGAGCAAGAAGCTTTGTCCAAGCTAAGGCAAGAAAAGGGCAGTGGTATGATTTGATCAAACTTCATTTCTTTATACATTTAAAGCCTTGTTTAGTGGACCAGTATAACATACTCTTATGGTCAGCAACTTCACAGTTTATGCAGGAAATTGAATACATGTCTTTGAGTCTTCTTTATACATATAATGTACTAATTGAAGAAATATTACTTGAGATGACATATCTTCTCAATTTTGATGCCCGGATTTACACTTATATTTTTACATTTGTGCTGTAGCTGTGAAATCAACCAGATTTTATAGTATCTTCTTCATTTTGTAAGCCTATGGAATAAATCTGTTTCTAATGAAATTGTTTTTGTAAGAAATATATTAAATGACATTGTTGGTTAAAAGCAAGAATAATTGCTAATGTTTTAAGAGTTTGGTAAGTTTCACAATTTTTTTTGTGATTTACTTTGTAAATATCAAATTGGAAGATGCTAGATTAAAATTAATATATGAAATATTTTCTCAGTATCAGAACATGGCACTATTGAATCTCGACAGTGTTGATCAGCATTTCAGGAAAGAAGACGAAGAATGTTTATATATTTAATGTTTAGTTCAATGAAAACCAAACAATTTGTGGCTGTAAGGTGCTATATTTTAGTTTCAACATTTGGTTTCAAATTTTCTGGTGCATTGCAGGGGATTTCAATTCAGTTGGTATGTTGTAGAAGTTACGCACATCACTTTTATAATTAGATGCTTAAATACTTAAATTTAATAATCTGTCATTGTTTTGTGCACTTTGTTATGCAAAGTTTGTTGATGGTATTTGGTATTTATTCCTCTCCCAATTCTCTCTTTTGTGGACTTGCCATAACTGTTTATCGTCCATTTAATGGAAGCTTTTTTTAGTAAGTTAAACTTTTGGTTAAGTCTTTTCCAACTATCCTTTCCAGTCACTTGATCACAGTCCTGCTTCTCGAAAAACTTAGCTTTTTGATTGGTAAGCTACTACATAGACAAAGCATCTTTTTCGATTATGCTTTAGTGTGTACGCAGCAGTTGAAATATGTTGACTATAAGTTTGAATATACTACATGATGAAAGCTATGATGCGTCTTTAACATTAGGTCCAAATCTGGTGGCCTGACTCCAAGTTGCAATTTTGGTCCCACTTGTACGTGAGTATATCTACCAATTGAATAAAAAAGAAGTCATTTGATTGGAAACTATTAAAGCAATATAATTTTCAACTCATTCAAGAAACAGGAAGATTGGCAAGCATACATTTTATGCTTGCTTTGTTGTGTCTTGTGACACTGCAGTATCCATGGTGGAGGGAGATTGGGAAGCATGCTTGTTATGCTTGTTTGTGTTGTCTTGCTGTGTGTAGTGATAAATTTAATTGTACACTGCAGTATCTCTATTTTGTATGTCTCTGTTCTTGCCTACCCTTCTCAATGGTTTAAATTATATCTTGTTTACTTCTTGCATTATTTTAATGGATGGTGAGTAAAATCTAGTACACATTAGGTACAACATATCTGCTTTTTCAGATGATTACTAAAAAAAAAATAACACTTGATATTAGTGATATATTTATAACTTTTGCTCGTGGATTAAGTTTATTACTGTTTGAAATGTTTTATGCATTTAATGTGGTTAATTTTTTTTAACACAAGTATATTTGCTTCTATGGGATATATTTCAGAAGGAAGTGCTAGTGAATCTGATGATGACCATGATAGACAAGATGTAGCAGAGGAAGAAACAGATGATGATGACAACACATTCTTTGATACCCGAGATTTTCTTTCATCATGTTCTTTTAGAAGCAATGGATCTGACTATCATCGATCACCATTTGATTCTGATGATGAAGATGCTTTTGATTGTGAAGCTTGCTCTGACCCTTGCATGAGCTCAATTGGATCTAACTATCCTTTGGTTAGGCGGCGCAAGAAATTGCCTGAACCAATTGAAAAAGAGAAGGGAGTCAGTCTTTGGTCCATGATCAAGGATAATATCGGGAAGGATCTAACCAAAGTGTGCCTTCCAGTTTATTTTAATGAGCCCCTTTCTTCTTTACAAAAGTGTTTTGAAGATCTGGAGTATTCTTATCTTGTAGACCGAGCCTATCAATGGGGTAAAATGGTAAGTCTATATTCAAAAGTGTCAGCTAACATGGTTTTCAATTGTGTTTTGTGAAAATGTGTTAATTGCGAACAGCTCAAGATGTTAAGTTGTTAATTTGTATTACTCTATTACACTTATTTGAGAATGCACTTTACCTGGCTGTTTATTTTAGGTCATTTCAGAAAGTCATGACACTAAGTTGTATTAAACTTGATCTTCCCTTGCTTCTGTTATTGTTTCATTAAGTGCATTGTTTAATCATGTATCACTTACAAAATTTAGTTGTCTTTCAAATGAAGTGATATGCATTCAGTTTAGGTTCCCTTTAAAATTGTTGCAATATTACTTAATGTGAAATCAAACCAACTCATCTTGTTTCTGAATTTCTCATGCATTGATTAAAATAAAATTTATATTTTCTAATTGTAAATATTTCAGTTCACATATCAATCAGTATATGAAAAGATATTGAATAGGTTATTTTGTGTCGCTGTTATTATCTGAGATGCTTAACCCAAGAGACAGTCTAACTTGTATGGGCAAGAACAAGTGAAACTGTCGAAAGAATGTGAGTTTGGGCCTTTATCTCTTAGGTGTCTTAGCTGTTCGTGCTGTAACATTTAGCTTTTGTCTTGGTTTCAAAATCTGATGAATGGATAGTTTAGGTCCCAAAGCACTTTGTACTCTTAACTAATTTGAAATTACCAGTGCCATGTGTGATCATACATTTACGTAACTCTCTCACTGTGCTAACACTGGAAAAGAATGATCTGCATCTCAAAACCATTAGCTTAACATCTGTGTTAGTTTTAATCTAAGCAAATGGTAAGGATAAAAATATGATACTAAACATTTTTTTGCATAAAATGCCTTCATTGTCTGCGATATTGATTTAAACTGTCTTAGATCCAACTGAGGTTTAAGTCAAGATTAATTTAAGATTGAATAGCTCTTGCAATGTAGGTAGTCGGTGTCAGGAGTATTTGTTCATCAGTCAAATGTGCCTGCCATGATAGTACTGTGTAAATCATTCATTGACTATCCCATGCATTTAGCACATGAAATTTACTACAAAAGTGACTGAAACATGGCAGCCTTCTAAGCTGGTAATTATTAATGTAGGTACATCATTTTCATATATTTTTAATAAGTAAATGTAGGTACATCTTGCTGTCATATTAGTGCTAGTAAAAAATATAACTCAAGTATTGTTGCAATTGGCCATGTTAACTCATTCTTGTACTTGACTAAGCTGTGTGGTCACAAGTTGTTACATTGAACTCCTTTGTTTCCATATTGAGACTTCATTTTCATGGTGTGCCAATATTTTTATGGCATAGTGAATATTTTCAATGTCTCTTTATGTCTGAACTTTCCTAAATTTGTGTAATGGAAATGTCTGCAACACATAACCATAGCCAGTTTCTATTTCAGATTGTATTCAATTTATTTCTTTTCTCTTTAATTGATTTTAAAGTGTAATGGATTGCTTTGAATCATCATCTTGCTCTTTTGTCAAATTTTTTCTGAAGTCCTGTCTTTTACTTGTAACTTCGTCATTATAGCTGACAAATTTTATGTAGAATGTACTCTAGTGCCTGAAGATTGTTTTATTTTTTAGTATATATATTTGTCCATTTATTTATGTTTTATACTGTAAGATTTTACTGAAGTTCTTGGTTAAAATGTGTAGGGCAATAGTCTTATGAGGATACTGAACGTAGCAGCCTTTGCAGTATCAGGGTATGCTTCTACTGATGGAAGAATTTGCAAGCCATTCAATCCGTTATTGGGTGAGACGTATGAGGCAGATTATCCAGACAAGGGCCTTCGATTCTGCTCTGAGAAGGTAACATTTTTGCTGATATTTCAAGAAATTGATAGCATATGTATGACATTTACATAAGGAGGGTAATCAAAGATTACTTTGAACCAAACTCCCCTTAGGATTATGCTGTATCTCTTAGTAGGTCAAATTATTGAGACTACATACTGTGCAACTTGGGAATATTTACTCCTTCAAGTGAAGGATTCTGTTAGATTCCTCAAGCAATTCTCACGCTCACTGAACAAAATAAAATCTAAAATCATAACCAACACATAAAACAAAAGAGAAAGAGTAATTCTGTTTGGATTTTATTTCTCTCAGAGTTAAGAACACAACAAATTAAAGTAACAGTGGATAATTCTGGCAATTCAAGGAATCAGAGACATCCCTTTCAGCCAAAGCTTCCCAGAAAACCCAAAAACAATACTCTTCTCTCTTTCCTCTCGCACACTCCCTGTTTTATCCATTTTCTCTCTCTTCTCTTAGTCATGTGGTTGTCTCCCTGTAAGTGGTCTTCCCTTTTTTCGTGCCAGTATCTTAATTGTGTTGTGTCCTTAATCATTTGTCTCCTATAGGTAGGAGTTGTAACAGATTTTTGATCCTTTTGTGGGTCTGCATGGGTTATGGGATTTGCATGGTTAATTGTCTTCTGAACTTGTAAGTCTACTAGTAGTTCATAATGTTTATGTTCCTGTTCATGTTCTGGTAAATCAAAATTTAAATTTTTTTTAAAGCAAATTATTCTGTTAAAATAAAAAATTGTGTGTCTGATTTTTTTAATTGCTTTTGTCTTCATTGTTAGAAAATCAATAGACAATTAACTTTTTTTTTTTTTTGGTTGCCATACTAAACTGTGAAAGCTGTAAAAGAATTGAAGAAAGATATTAGTGGCAATCAAATCATTAATCCATGTTAATTTCTCTATTTCTTTAACAATTATGACCCAAGACTTAAAAGTGCTGAGGCTAAGATAGGTGATGTAAGGGTATGGTGTCAAATCCCCACATTGCCTCGTTACAGTGGATCAATTGTTTATGCAACCCCACTCAAGTAGCATGGGACCCTTTGGGTGCTTCCAAAATGAAAATGTTGTGGGCCATAGAATTTAGTAGCTACTAGTATTTATGTTCCAAGTTGTGTTTCTAATGGGTGTATGAAATTAATAACTATGATAATAATATTTTAATAAAAAAAGAAAAATAATAAAAAATAGCCACGTTCTTTGGGGAATCCACTAACATAATATTAAACGGAATTTATCATAGAAAATGTTGTGGACCATAGAATTTATTATCAACTAATTTTCGTCTTCCAAGTTGTGTTTCTAATAAGTGATGAAATTAACATATATGCTAATAATATTTGAATAAAAAAGAGAAACATAATAAAAAATAGCCACATTCTTATCCCCTAACATAATGTTAGATGAAATTTATCATAGAAAAGGTCCAATGTTAGATTACCCGAATGCTATCTTCTGAGGGAAATGGTCCCTTTGGCCCATATTATGTTGTGCTTAATTAGATTAGAAACACCTGCCAGTGTGTCTGGAATAATGCTATTGCTCCAGAATTCTCTTCTAGTAATCCTAGCTCTTGCTGGAATCTAATGACTTTGCAGCACAGTACCAGTTTGAGATGGAAACAGATCTTATCTATTTCAAAGAAGACTAATAGAAACAAAGAATACAGTTGTAACAAAAGGTCTTCTCTTTCAAAATTTCTTTAATCATGAGGAGAAAATTTGTCCAAATGAGCATTTGGCAGTGGTAACTGGTGATTTTTAAGAAAAGTAGAATTCCTATTCCTAACTGTGTTTGAAAGATTATTTGTGTGTTTTATCTGAGCCTAGAGTCTCAATTAATGTTTCATTCATCAAGGTGTATCCATGTTTCTCTGCTGGTTGGACCTGATGTGAAAGTATTCTTATTCACTTCTGTGCATTGGTAGTGGATGTGTGGTTTTACCGTTTTGAACATCTGATATGATGAGACTTTTCTTTTTTGTCAGTAATGTTGTATTTATGTTGCACTGATTTCTTTTGGTAGTCTGTGAAAGTAAATGGACTTAGTATATTTGTTTGGAGTATGTCTGGAGTTATATTTCACCTTCTTAACTTGTTATTGGAGTTACATTTATGTTTTGGTTGGTCATGTCAAATTTTATATTGTCTCGTGTTTGTGTTGTAGTTTTGGTCTACCTATTTGTCTTTCCCTCTTGTGATCACAATGATCTTTTTTTAAAATGTTCTCTTGAGATAGGTTAGTCATCACCCAATGATTGTTGCATGCCACTGTGAGGGGCGCGGCTGGAAATTTTGGGGTGACAGCAATTTAAGAAGTAAATTTTGGGGTCGATCCATTCAGCTTGATCCTGTTGGTGTACTGACCATGGAATTTGATGATGGAGAAGTTTTCCAATGGAGCAAGGTATATTTTTTTCAATGTTTGATCATTTTCTCCATCCTTGGTAATGTATATGCTGATTTGTTTGCTTCTGAATGCCAGGTAACAACATCCATTTACAACCTCATTTTAGGAAAACTCTATTGCGATCACTATGGCACAATGCTAATAGAGGGAAATCGTGACTACTCATGTAAGCTAAAGTTCAAGGAACAGTCAATCATTGATAGAAATCCTCACCAGGTGCACTTTCTTTATCTCATATTTATTGATAGAGGAGACAGTAGTCCTACATCATATTGGGGAAACAAGATATATTCTTATACAATAGGCAATAGTCCTACATCATATTAGGTGTTTCATGCACATTAATCTTCATTTTTCAAAATCTTATATTATTATAGAAATGGTAATTGCTCTCAAGGCCACATATTTCTGTTTGATGGACATATTCTGGAGCTTTGCAACAAATTTTTGATGTGATTTAAGTTTTCCTGCAGGTACAAGGAATAATTCAGGATAGAAATGGTAGAACAGTGGCAACATTGTTTGGGAAATGGGATGAGAGCATGCACTTTATAAACGGCGATGGCTCTGGGAAAGGAAAGTCAGAGCCCCAGTTGCTTTGGAAGCGAAGCAAACCACCTAAATATCAAACTAGATATAATTTTACACGCTTTGCTATCACGTTAAATGAGCTTACTCCAGGACTTAAGGTGATGGTCCTAATTCCCGTTCAATTATCTAATTTTTGTGTCAAGTAATATCAATTTTTTACTATTCTGTTTGAATGGTGTCCACTTCTGCTGCTGACATTATATACTGTAAACAGGAGAAGTTGCCACCAACAGATTCGAGACTCAGACCTGACCAAAGATGCTTAGAAAATGGAGAATATGAAATGGCGAATTCAGAGAAGTTACGGCTGGAACAGAGGCAACGGCAGGTAAAATTAACATGTATTTTATATTTTTCTATATTATTTTGAGTATTAGTTTTGTTTTTTTTCACTTCAGTCGAAGCAATAATCACTGTAAAAGCATTAGATAATAAGATTAATGATTCAGGCACGGAAGATGCAGGACAGGGGATGGAAGCCAAGGTGGTTTGCAAAAGAGAAAGATGGTGATACATACCGCTACATTGGTGGGTACTGGGAGGCCAAGGAAAGTTGCAGTTGGGAATCATGCCCTGATATCTTCGGCAAACTCCAAACCGATCAAATCATTGAGTAACTAATCAAATTCCTCATTTTTGGTTTTCAGTCCTATTATTACCATTATTATTATTATTATTATTATTTGCTCTTGAAAAAAGAGTTCTTCGTTTGCTTTACACAAAAGTTACCACGCTTGCCATACTGAGCAACAGCTTAAAATGGCCACACATGAAATCCCTTTTTCCTGGTGTTGATTATATATTTTATTCATTTATTTGTTAAGCCAGGCAAATTATGTAACGTGCTTACAACAAGGCACTACAAAGTTATTAATAATATACAATTTTATTCGTCTCAAACTAGCATTGAAATACTTTGATTGATCTAGTCTATACAATCAATTCATGGTATGAGTTACGTATATTTGCAAAGACCTATTTACTATAACTTCATTGACAGAAAATGAAAAAATTATTGTTAGGTGTTTATTTCATTTTCTTTCCTGGCAGGTCATGGATAAGTTAAAAAATTTGGTTCTTGCAACTATCATTAAAATTAAAACGCTAATTTTAATGGTTTAAACATATTTTTATTGTAAAAATTAGGGTTAGATTCGAGCTGAACCGAATGTAAACAGTAATATGTTCGTGTTCGGGTTCGTTTTGTACTGTTTGGATTTGGATTCATATTCGTTAAATATTTTATAATAAAGTTCGTATTCATGTTCGGTTCGTATGATTAAGTTTGTATTCGGTTCGTATTCGTATTCATATAATTCGTTTTTATATTTATTAAAAATTATAATTAATACAAATAATTAATAAAATTTAATTAAAAAATTATTAATTTAAGTTTGGATTCGTGTTCGTGTTCGGTTTGCATAGTTTGTGTTCGGATTCGTGTTCGTTGAATTTTAAAATTATAGTTCGGATTTATATTCGCTGAATTTTAAAATTGTAGTTTAGATTTATTCGGTTCGTTTTGGGTTTATTCGAATAGAATTTAAAAACGAATCTAAATATATTCGATTTGAATTTAACCCTAGTAAAAATTAAAATTCGCATTAGACATTATTCTGAATAGTCAAAATAGTATTGTCAAAGTGTCAATCTCTTTTAAATTACACTTGAAATTAAACGATTTTGTTAGAATCCCACTTGGGATGGTGTGCTATGATTCTTATTATATTCACATTTGGGACAATTCAAATTATACAATTTTTATATGATTTCAATTAGAGTTGTAATATTAAGTTGTAATTTTAATTAAATCATTTTAGCATAAATATGATTTAATCGGATCTCACTATTTCAAATGTAATTATAGTCTGACTGTATAATCTCAAAATGTGATATGGATGAATCATGCTTATTTTGTTTGCCAGCAGCTTCCATCCGAAAACTTTTTTTAATTTATTATTTAACTTCAATAAACATTATAAAAATAATAAAAAATATATATATTTTTTCTTTTCAACAATCATATTGCACCAGTTCATTATTTCACTCACAAAATTAAATAGTGGATGGAAAACCTAACATTTTAAACTTAGCGGAAAAGTATCGTTATAATAGTTGAGATCACAATTCTAAAAACAACTTTGACATGACTAATCTTGGTTAATAAAGACATTGCCGAAGAAGATTACATACACATTCTTATGCGTGAATTAATTAATAACCCAAAATTAGGAGTTCTATGAAAAAAATAATTGCACCTTTGATTTTTATTTCAACATATATAAAATCAATTCACTTTTTCTCCACATTTTGTAGAAGTAAACTTCCCAACTTTCGATTCAATTTTTACCCAAAATTGAGGTAGTTCGAGCTTCACACTTTTGAAGACAGAGATTTATGCAGTACCTAAAATATTTTTCATTGTTCGTTAGCCATTTTCATTAGAGGTGCTTAGGTTAGTTAATTGATTTATGAGCCAAAAAAAGACTGAACTGTAAGTTTCAATTTTTTTCTTGATCTATAACCAATCCACTACCACTAAGTTATCTTTAACCAGTTAATTGATAATAGTGGTTTAACTGAATAATCCCACCCTATCCCAAAAATCAAACATACTGAGTTTATCATGGACAACATCAAACAATCATGTCACAAGTTGAACAATTTACAGTCACTCAGTGCAACACTTAACTTCACCACAAGCTAAGTCAGCTTGTCCCTGATAGTAGATACGAGAAATATCGTAGTACTAACTCAACGTGAACTCAAAAAAGAAGAATAAGAGAAAGAGTAATTTGAATATGTGAGAAATATAGACTTAATATCTCTATATAATTGTTTGTGCTACAATTTTCTTAAACCTTATATGCTTTCTATACAAGGTTCATGCCCCTTTATATAGGCAGAGAAATAAGGTGTTGGTGTGCTAGTGTTTGTTGTGCATGAGGCAACAACCATAATTTTTCTCAGTCCCAAAACTGATGCATGTTGGCCTTACGATGCTGTTTGGTGCCGATTGGCTTGGGCAAGCTGTGGGTAGACGGTGATGGTGTGCTAGACAGTTTTATGTAGGCATAAGTCAACTGGCAGGTTTCACACTACCCTGCCAGTACCTTGTGCACCTATTTGCTTACGTAGTAAGCTGCTTACTCACTAGGCTACTTGCGTACCTCTCGTTTCACGCACGCCGCTGTGCATGTCTGTAGTTGCTTATGCACTTGCTTACTTATGCCTTCAACTGTTTGTGCACATGCGTTGCTTGTGCTCCCAGCTACTTGCTCGTTTGCTTGCATGCATACGTCTCCCCTTTTGCATGTGACTGTGTGTGTCTCTAGGTGCTCACGCACCTACCTGCTTATGCCCCGAGTTACTTGCACTTGTTGTTTGCATGCACCCCAAGATACTTCCACACATGGCCTGTATACGCTCCTAGCTGCTCATGCACCTACCTATGTGCATACCTGGTTGTTTACGCACTTAGTCTGCAGGGCTGAACTAGTGTGTCATGCTTGTGTGTGTAATCTACTTGTGTCCATGGGATTGACATGACTAGCATATGAACCTAAACTACCTTTAACTGTGGAGTCATGAGCTTTGGATATTATGAGAGATCGTGGGCTATGACACTCTCCTCACCTAATTTGTGATGCCCTCATCACGGGCTCGTAGCTTTCGATAGAATTCTTCAATTTAAGGCTTGAATTGCCATAAGTCTAATCTGGCTTTCCAACTTGCTTTAATATCTAGTTGTCCCTTCTGCTTGATTAAAAATTCTCAATGTCTTAGGTGTATACGCTTACGGGGCACAAATCTATGTGCTAGAATGTCATCGACTTCTCATTCGTAAGAAGCGGTGATTACTATTAGTGCTCGTTTTGATATACCTCAACTCAGATCTTCTTTATCTTTATAATATGGTTTGAGAAAACTTACATAAAAGGTGGGATGGATTTTTAAATAAGGTAGGAGCTTTACTCAGTATGTCATCTTAACTATGCATTTTTCTATTGGGAAGGGTTTTATGTATCTTTTTACGTAAGTGTTGGACTTAGCAGGCTTGATGCGGAAAGAGCTTTACCATAACTCATTCTTCGAAGTCATGATGTTGCCTCTTCTTGTCAACCCATTTCGTCATTTTCTCTACTACCTTGGTCAAGTGGCATCTTAACAGTTCGAGCTTCTTGCTCCATCCCTTGACAAATTTAAAGGCATATGGGCTCTTACCTGTGTAAGTGGTGGTCATGTTGTGCGATGTCATTGGTTGTTGCCCTTTTGTAACTTTAAAGGCACTGGCCTTTACTGATTCACTTCTCTACAAGTTATATGAAAATTGGGCAAAATCCAATAATGTTACCCCATCTTGTTGATTGACACTTATGTAGTGCCATAACTATAATTTTAGCAGTACATTAACTTTCTTGTTGGCCCATCACTTTGAGGGTGGAAAGTGATAGAGAAATTGAGATCAGTATCTAAAATCTTAAAGAGCTCGATCTAAAACCTACCTATAAATCTCGGGTCTTGATCATTTACGATTGATTTTGGTAGCCCTTAATACTTGACCATATGTTTGAAAAATAGTTGCATTGCCTCCTCGACTGTGAACTTATAAGGCTTTGGAATAAAGACACCATATTTGCTAAATCTGTCCATCATGACCATTATGTTGTTATACCTGTTAACTTTCAAAAATCTGATTACAAAGTCCTTAGAGATGTTTTTTCATGGTCGTTCAAGAATGGCTAATGGCTGTAGTAGGCTTGCGGGTCAACTCTGCTCGACCTTATCTTGTTGGCACATTAAACAAGTCTTGATGTACAACTCCATTTTTTCCCACAATTGAGGCCAGTAGTAAGTATCTTTTACTAGTTCTTATGTGTGTAATGCCCCAAGGTGTCATGCCTACTACGAATCATAGATTCCATGATTATTTCCTTTCGAGGCTACCCCATTTTGGGACATAAATTCAGTCCCCTTTGGTGATCAATAGCTCTTCCTTAAGCCAAAATCGACGAGTCTTCCCTTAACTAGCAAATTCACGCAAACTTTTTACTTGTAGGTTGTGCTTCATGCCTTCTCGTATGCAGCTTACCAAAAGAAATTAGGCTGTAGTGAGGGAAGTAATTACAATCTTTTTGCTTACTTCATTCGTTACTTAATTAGTTTTACTCGGCTTATGCTTTATCATAAAGTTGAATTCAACCAAGAGTGCTTGCCACCAAATTTGTTTTGGGGTCAACTTCTTCTGTTTAAGAAAATAGTTGATTGCCACGTTATTAGTCTTGACCATGAACTTAGCTCTGAGCAGGTAGTATCGCCATATGCATAAACAGTACACCATGGTTGTCATCTTCTTCTCTTGGACTATGTAGCGTCGCTCTATCTCATTCAATTTTTTACTTTCGAAGGTGATGAGATGACTTTCCTATATCAAAACGCCTCAGATTACTATATCTGAAGTGTCCATGTGGACCACATATGCCTTTGAATGATTTAAGAGGGTTAATACTGACTCCTCAATTATTGCTTGCTTCAAGGCTTGGAAAGCGTTTTGATACTACTCACCCCAATCCTAAATTCTCCACTTCTTAAGTAAGTCTATGAGTGGTGTGGTGAGGGAGAAATAGTCTTTGATGAACTTATGATAATAATTCATGAGCCTTAGGGATGATCAAAGCTCAGGAATTATTTTTGGCATTATCCATTCTTGAATGGCTTAGATCTTAGCCCAATCTATTCTTAGCTTTCCCTTTTCAATGACATGCCCCAAAAATGATACCACTAGTTATGTGAATAAACATTTCTCTTTCTTGATATAAAGTTGATTATCTCTTAAAACTTGAAACACTTATTAGAGATAGTGTAGATGCTTGGGAAGGGAAGTACTATAGACCATGATATCATTCAAATAAATAACAATAAAGCGGTTCAAGAAGAGATGAAATACCTTGTCTATAAATGTGTAGAAAGTGGCTAATACATTCGTTAACTCGAATAGCATCACCAAGAATTTGTAAGATTTGTACCTTGTGATGTATATTATCTTTGGCATATCTTTCGTGGCAATAATAATTTGATAATAGCTTGACTGCAAGTCTAACTTGGTGAACTATCGTACCTCCCTTAGTTGAGCAAACAAGTCAGTAGTAAGGGGGATGAAATACTTGTTCTTTACGATGACATGGTTTAGTGTCTGGTAGTTTATGCAAAGCCATAATGACCTATCGTGTTTCTTTTAGAATAACAATAGTACTCTATAGGGTGCCTTAGACAGCTAGATATACTTTACATCCAGCAAATCCTTGAGTTGTTTCTTGAGCATCTCTAATTCGGGAGGTGTTATGTGCTATGATCTGGTTATAAGGGTTTTGGTTTAGGCTTCAATTTAATATGGTGATCTACTTCTCTTACGACCAATAGTATCTTTGGCAATTCTATTGGCATCACGTCTTAAAACCTTACAAGCATTTCTTGGATCTTTTGTTGTGGCTTGGGTATATGCCTAGCTCGATCCTCCCTTAGCATAGCCAGAAAGGTTAGGTCAACTTTCTTCAGTCCCTTGGTGAGTTGCATGGTAGAAAATGGTTTAATGGCTATGGGGCCTTCACATGATAATGGCACCATTCCCATGTTCCCTTCATGTAGAATTATCATGGTGTTGGTAAAGGGTAATGGTAAAACTTTGACTTTATTTATGAAGTCCTTCTTTAACATCATTATCTAATCATCCATGGGAATAATTGAAAAATCCATCTTACCTGTCTAGTGATTGAAGCGGATAGACACCTCATGTGTAACACCATAGGATGCCTTCGATGTTGAGTTTATGGCTTTGAGCCATCCCTTTCCTTGTTTATAACTCAACCTAAGTTGCTAGGGTTTTAACTCCTCTATAAAGTTGTGTGTTACTTTAGTGTCCACTAAGGCTCGTACTTCTTACTCACCTATACGAGCTATAACTTGGAAACGCCCTAACTTCTTCGGCATGGGTGCTTCAGTCTTGGCTTTAATGGCATTTAAGATTTGGAGGGATCCTACTTGGTACCTCTCGTTCCCCTATGAGTATGGATAGTTTGTTACGTATTGGGCACTCCCTTGCCTAATGGTTCCCATCACATAAAAACATTTTAGGGGAGCCTTTCCTTTGTCTCATATGTCCTGGCTACTCTTTTTCTAGTTGTCTTTGTTGTTGCTTTGTTGATGGTCTCTATTGCTATTAAATCGACTATCCTGACTAATCTTTTCCAAGTGTCTTTCTACGAAAAGTTGGATTTAAGCTTATAATGGTTACTTGGGATATGGTAGTCTCCCATATTTTTCCCCTTGTTTGGATGCTCTTTGCCCTTTTCAGGTTTTCAGAACTCTGTGAGCAATTCAACTATCATTATTACGGTATTCAAATCCTGAGCACCCTTTTACTAGGTCTCCATCTTTACCCATGGTAGTAGTTTATTTATGAAGGAAAACAAGGCTTTCTTTTCAGGGAAATCGGTAATCTTCATCGTTAATTCTAAAAATTCCCTTATGTAGTCTTCGACACTGTCACGGTATGTAAGATGTTATAGTCTGGCTCGTTCCTTATGTTTGGTGTTTTTAGGATAAAACTGGCATTTAAGGTCTCTTTTAAACTCCTACTAGGTTTGTAAGCTTTTGCTGCCTTTCACTATTTCGCCATGCTTACAGTGCCACCAAACCTTGGTAGTGTCTTCCAAATATAGGCTAGAATGATCTATCTTGTTTGTATCTTCCTTGACTCTAACTATTCAAAAATATTATTTGAGACTCCAAAAGATGTTGTTAATTTCCATGGCATTCCTTACTCCTTGGAATGATCTTGTCTTGGGGAGTTTGATTTTGGAACAAGCTTGGATAAATGAGGTGGTAGCCATCCTTCCTTACGTGACTACCATCTTGTAGAGTGCCCAATTGCTTTTGACTTATTCTAACTTATTTTGCCATTTCGTGACTTCCTCTTATAATATGAAAACCTCATATTGAAATGCTTGAACATCAACAATAAGTGAGTTTTTGAATTTCTTATCGATTTTTTAACATGCTTTCGAGATGATATTCAGTGCTCCAAGCATCTCCTCTTGGTTGTATTCAAAGATTACAGTGCATTTGGCCAAATCCCTGTATTGGTCGAACTTGTCGCTCACTGCAAGCTCTATTCTCGTAAGCCTTATGCTCATGTCAGCAAGGGTGTCTCTTGACTTCTCCTTTCACTGCTTAGTGTTCTCTAGCACCTTTCTTTTACGCTTACACCTTTCATACACGGTAAAAGTTTCACTTTGGCTCGCCATTATTGTCTTATTCACGAACGTGCTCTAATACCACTTGTCACAAGCTGAACAATTTACGATCACTCTATACGACACTAAGCTTCACCATGAACTAAGTTAGCCTATCCCTAATAGTAGATACGAGAAATATCATAGTGTTAACTCAATGAGAAATCAGAAAGGCATAATAAGAAAATTAGCAATTTAAATATGTGGGATATATAGACTTAATTTCTCTATACAATTGTTTGTGCTACAATTTTCTTACATCTGTTATGTTTTTTATACAAGGTCCATGCCCTTTTATATAGGTAAGGAAAAGAGGTGTTGGTGTGCTAGTGTCTATTGTGCATAAGGTGGTAGTCAACATTTTTCTCAATCCCAAAGCTGTTACATGTTAGCCTTACGGTGCTGCCACTAGATTGGCTGGGGTAAGCTGTAGGCAAGCAGTGATGGTATGCTGGGTGATTTTATGCAACCACAGGTTGGTTGGTAGGTTTCATACTGCCCTACCAGTAGCTTGCATACCTGCCTGTTTACATAGCAAATTACTCATTCACTTGGCTGCTTGTATACCTCTCGTTTCATGCATGTTGTTGTACGTGTCTTTAGTTGCTTATGCACTTACTTGCTTATGTCTTATGTTGCTTACACATGTGTCTTGCTTGTGCTTCTAGCTGCTTACTCATTTGCTTGTATACATATGTCTCCGCTTTGCATGTGGTTGTGCATGTCTTTGGTTACTCACGTACCTGCCTATATGCGTATCTGGTAACTTGCACACCTAGTCTACGGGGTTGAGCTGGTATGTCATGCTTGTGCGCACAACCTGCTTGCATCCATAGGCTTGGCATGACCAGTTTATGCAACTAAGTCCCCCTTAGCTGTAGAGTCATTGGCTTTAGATATTATAAGAGCTTATAGGCTATGAAAATTAACACAAGAAGTCTCATTGCTTTAAGAAAGACAACATAAGTGAGTCTAGTAAAAATTTCCAAGATACAGCCTACTAAAAGAGTTTGACCCACCATTTGTTATACCACATCTTAATGTTATGGATTGTAACCTGTTATTTAAGAGATTTGTCACAATTCCTAAAATCCTTTGCATGGGGCATGCACTAACCGATTATGACAATAGCCGCTAACATCCCCTAAGGTATGTAAGTCTCCTTAAGCCTCTACTTAACAAGAGCACTCCCCCCAGTCCAAAGGTTAAAGCCCTTCCAATATCACCAACACTTCTAAATTTAACCTAGCCTTTTCGTAATTTGTATTATGTATGGCTTATGAACATGCCTATAGAGGCAAATATTCCAGTTATCCAGCAAACAAACTATCAAGCTCTATATTTACACCTTTGCACCAATGATGAATAGGACCCAATGTCATAAGAAACGAGACGACAGAAGCTTCTGCTTGAAGACTCATGCAGCACGTTATCATTTAATTTTCTAGTAAAATACATGTCATACGACAAAGAACATGTTTTATCCTGAAAACATATGAGATGATACATTTTCAAGCTTCCAAGAAAAATGTTACTTTCATCGATCCTTATTAACAGACTACACAAATCTTTGAATCACTCTTGACTGAGGCTTGGACTTGTTGGTTGTGGATTTACACTCCTTCTCCTATTTGTATTCACACAGCTTTAAACACATCTTTGGCTTTTCTTAAGAATCGTAGTTTTAATGAGGCTAAAAAACATTTGCCACCTAACAAAGATAAGACTACCTTACCTACCAACAAAATAATAATAATAATAATAAAACCAACACACAAGTTAAGTAAAACTTCATTTCCTCCTTATAGCCCTCTTCTATCATCTTTTCTTTCAACCATACATCTCCTTACAGCCCTTTTCTATCAATAGTATCTGTAATCTTTTTCAAATCCGAGACTCTCTCTCTAACAATTGCTTGATGATCAGCTTAAGCCAATTGATCTCTTTATACACATTAGAAAAAAAAAATTCTATAATTCCTCTCATTTCAAATCATATAAACCGTTTTCCCAAAGTTAAGCCTTGTTGAAATGTGCTTTAAACCTTTGCTCCCCAAACCCTTTACCAAGCAACTAACATATTCACTCCATTGTTTGGAGACAAAATCCAATCTACACCTGTCAAGGATATCCTTCCAAATTCCTTTGATCGCAAAACAAGAGAAGAAACGTGAGTAAAGATTCGCAGTAGTTATCACAAAAGAAATAATAGGGGTTAATAGTTAAACCTAGCCTTGGAGTCATTACAATTTTTTTTTTAAAATTCAATCAA
>JAJEJH010000626.1:0-127036 GCA_026122585.1 Anacardium occidentale
AGACAAAACAAATCCCAAATGGCGTCTGAAACAAACCAACAGAAGACTTGGGCCAAAGACTGGCCTGCGGGCTGTGGTGCATATGTCTATACTGTCTTGTCTTTGAAGATTATGTTTAAGATAAGGGGGCCACCTTCCCCTCCCCCACCTCACCACCACACCAACACCAACCTCTCTTTTTTTTTTTTTTCATATTCAACGTAGAGGCACAGGGGTCCCAAATTAGAGGCAACCCCAAGCCAAGAGATCCCATGAATGGCATGGCGTATTAATTTGGGCAGGAAGAACAGACGCACCCCCAATCAGAATATGCTAATATTCTTTCTTTTGACCTTCCCTAAGATGTTTTAAACCCTTTTTATTATTCAGTTTAAAATTTTTCCATTTTTTCCAGAAGGCATGAATGGTAGGAAAGTAGAATATCCATCAGAGAGATTCGAATCTTTTTGAAAAATGCTAGGAAAGTAGAATTACTAATTTAGCCTTTCATTGACTTTTCTCCCCTTCTTGCGCATGAAAGGGCCAGCAACAGCAAAGCTTGCATAAGATTTGGTTTCTTTAAATTTAAATAAATAATAATAATAATAATATTAGGTGAGCGTGTGAAATGGATATTCTTTCTCGCCTTCAGAATTATTCCATGCGTCATAAATGAGCCTCCCTTTCTTCGGCTCTCCCACCGCAAACCAATTTCAGCTTCGGCTGAACCCACTTGAGTTGACTGGAGGAGAGTAAAAGATGGCGCGCCGACTCGCTACTCCAGCTCAGCTCTCGACTCGAGCAGCTACAATAAATATTTGACACGTGGCATCTCGAAGCGGAGAAAAAGGTCCAATTAAAATATGATATCTAGTCTCTCACAGAGGGAATAAAACCAGAGATATACCCTTAGAAAACAAACGGATATTCCAAAACTAACCCCCCGAATATTCTGCTCTTACCGTTATATCTCCCTCGCTCGCTCGTTCCGATCCTTATTTTCCCTCACTTTTTCTTTTTCCTTGTATTTTCTCTTTACGCAAACATGAAATTTGGTAAGAGCCTCAGCAACCAGATCGAGGAGACCTTACCTGAATGGCGAGACAAGTTCCTTTCCTATAAGGAACTCAAGAAGAGGTTGAAGCTCGTGCAGCCTAAGAACGCTGGCGAGAGGCCTATCAAACGGACCAGATTCGACGAGTCCACGGCCGCCGTAGATGATAATAAGGCGAGTGCTAGTAGTATGTCGCCAGAAGAAATCGACTTCATAAGTTTGTTGGAGGCCGAAATGGAGAAATTCAATACCTTCTTTGTTGAAAAGGAGGAAGAATACATCATCAGATTAAAGGTAAGATTATTCTCTTAGTTCCACGGACGGGAAAATAAAAACAAACTCCGTGATTTTTAATTTCGCTTTCCTAATAACCAAACACGGAATAATTTATTAGACTTTAATTTGATTTGATCAAAACAGAATATTTTTAAGCCACTGAGATCTAGATGTGCGTGAAATGGACCGTTAAGCTGACATCCTCTTGGCGCTTTGCCGTTCATTTCGTAAACTAACTTTGGCTATCTGACAGCTGTCCTATTGCCAACTGTTTCACACTGTAGTTATAATATTATCTTCAGTAGAGGAGTCTCTCACTCAGGAAAGGATAGAATAATTCCATGGCATATTCGGCTTTTTGTGTCAGTGGGCGAGGGGCGTTAACCAATGTGGTTTAAGCCGCTGATGTTGGTGGGGGAATAATTAGCAATTTTCATTACTTAAAATATAACTCCTTATTTAAGATAGATATAAAAAGATGGCTTTCAAGGTATCGAAATTCACGAGTTTGTGTTGATGGGATTGGAACGTAGGAACTACAAGATGGAGTGGCCAAGGCAAAGAATTCCAATGAAGAGATGATAAGAATTCGGAAGGAGATTGTGGATTTCCATGGAGAAATGGTTCTGTTGGAGAATTACAGTGCTCTTAACTACACAGGTACTTTAACTTTCTCGAATTGTTTTCTCTCAAAATGCAATCGTGGTTGTCATGTAACTATCAGGCATATTGATTAATTATTTACAGGGTTGGTAAAGATACTGAAGAAGTACGACAAAAGGACAGGTGCTTTAATTCGCCTACCTTTCATTCAGAGGGTATTGCGGCAGCCCTTCTTCACCACTGACTTGCTTTATAAACTGGTGAAGCAATGTGAGACGATGCTGGATACCCTCTTCCCAACTATAAATGAAAAGCCAGTTTCAAAAGATGGGGAAGACAGTACTGATCCAACAACAAAGGATGTTAACATGCTGAAAATGCCGAAAGAACTTGCAGAGATTGAGTACATGGAGAGTTTGCACATGAAGAGTACTATTTCAGCCTTGCGGGCTTTGAAGGAAATTCGGAGTGGCAGCTCCACCGTTAGCGTTTTTTCGTTGCCCCCATTGCAAATAAGTGGATTGGACGAGACATGGAAGAAAGTCCCTGTTCTCGAACAAGAAGCCAAGTAATTGGGGTTGGACTCAGTCTCAGAGATTGTCTCTTCCGTCATATATGTTTTCTGCTTTGGATACTAACACGGATGTAAAATGATACATTTAGGGGGCAAGAAATTAATATAAAATATAATCTTGATATGTTTTTACCTTTGGGGAGCATGTGTTATATTTCTGAATCCGAAATTTTATCAGAAAATTAAGAGATAATATATCTACGTAATTTAAAGATTATATTTTAGCAAGAACACTCTTCAAATTCAGTGGGCTGAAAACAGTAGTTCTCAAAGAGGACAGACAGACTCCGTATTAATTACAAAAATTTTTAAAAAAATATTATGGAAATGATCTTTTATGCTAGGCTGGTTCAGTCCCAATGACTATTGGAAGCCCATTAGCTTTTGGGCTGGTACTTAACTCGAGATAGGTACCCAGCCCGAGTTTGACGTGAGATTTTAAGTGATGGTAGAGGAGTTCTAGAGTCGGACCATCCCAAAGCCAATATAAAAAAGCTTCAAATGCTACTGAAGTAACCGGAGAATGGCGAAGATCGGTCCATTCCTTTTTCGGGAAAAGAAAAAACCGTCGCCTGAGAGATTCGAACTCTCGCGGGGAAACCCCATGTACTTAGCAGGCACACGCCTTAACCACTCGGCCAAAGCGACTTTGTTGCTTTAAGTTAAGACTACAGTATAATTCAATTAAAAATTAATTGAGTCATGTCATAGTAGTCCGTTCGGTCGTCATTGGAATGCATTTAATTTCATTTCTGTAGTTATCCTAATTAGTACCTTTGGGAATTAAAAAAAAGGTACAGAAATTATACAAGACAGAGCAAATGATAGAAAGTATGCTTGTAATTAAATATAGTTACATAATTTGGATAAAATATATCGTCAATTTCAATTATAATTTTAACACTTTTTGTAAATACATTTAATTCAAATTAATATAATATTTTAAATCAAAATATTTAATTGAATATTAGACTTAATATAATACCATACATAATCAATATCTAAATTATAGTATTAATACTTTTAAACATAATAAATAATCAAATTTCAATTATAATATCTCAAACACAGAACACAACTAATTAATAAATCATGATAGTCAATTTTTTATTTCATTTTATATGAAGCGATTTAACAATAATAGATTATTTATATTTTATTCGAGTTAAATTCAAGTAAGGTAGATACTATCTTCAAGAATAAACATTAATAAAAAAAAAAAAATCTTAACCCTAAATAAAAATAATTATTAAGAAAACACATTATATTTCTAAAATTTTCGTATTGTCTTATATCGTTTGTCGTAATTAAAAATAATTTCAAGTTTTAGTAATTATGCTATAATACATGATTAATTATACTTGTATTTTCAATAAATGTACAAAAATTGAATTTTAGTGCCAAATAACAAAGATAAAAAAATGATTTATTACACCACTATCAATCAAGTTTAATATTTTTTTTACGACAAAAAATGAGAGTTAAAAGCTATGAATGCAATAATATTTTGATATAAATAAGACAAAAAAACCCTTGATTAATAAATTAATGATGAATTAATGACGAGAAATATAAAAAAATTGTAAAAATTATCAACTTTGGAAGAAAAAGCTATATGTTTTAGGTAAAAATATGTCATTTTACTTCTTGTAAAACTATGTGTTCTTATTTATTATCAAAGTAATTTATTTTAAAAATACGATGATGTATAATATAGTCATTTAATATGATAAACATATAAAATTCACATTTTACATATTTTAATTTCAAAGATATGACATAACATGTCTAAAACGGTAAAATATAATAAATATATACAATACGCGAATTTACTAATTATGATTATAGGGAATTATACAAATATAAAGCAAAAAATGGTGTAAAAATATGACAATAAAATTCTAATACGAAAAAAATGTAAAACGTGTATATACAAATTTAATATGAAATATTATTAATAATACATATAAAAAATATATGATAATATTAATTTTAATTTTAACACTATTCATAAAATATATGATTAAAATCAGGATAACATTTTAAATAAAGTATTTAATTAATAATTAAAAATAATATAATACAATACATAATTGGTATTTACATTACATTATCAATACTTTCAAACAAAATACATAGTCAAAATTTAATTATAATTTAAAAAAAAAATAACATAACTAATTAATAAATTATGATAATTATTTTTTTTATTTCATATGAAGAGAATTAATATAATAGTTTGATGTTAGAATAGTCTTTTAAGTTTTTGATCGGGGTTAAAAGAGAAATTTTATATCCAGAAATTAGTCTCAGTGAGTTCTAGGGGTAGAATAGTATTTTCAGAGAGACTTTATATGGGTTGTGTTTGACACACGTCCGTGTTTGTGCTTTGTGTGAAGAGCATGACTGTATGCCTTGGTGGTACATGACCGTGTGTCTTCTTTGGGTTGCACAACTATATAAAGAGAAGTTTCGTGTTTCAGCCAGCTTACCCATTTTCTCTTCGTCTTCCTTCCCAACAAGCCTTTGCCATTTTCAGAAGTAGAAGCCAGCTTTAGCAGCTAATCCAGCAATGATTTATTTAGAGATAAAGAGATAGAAAATCTTAGCAGTTTCAGGTAAGTGTTTCCTTACTTCTTTCCTACTTCTTGGCATGTAAATCCCTAAATGAGTTTATTTAGTGATTTAGCATGATTTTTGAGATGTTGAAATTGTGATAAAGTGTGTGGTTGCTTATTTGTGTGCTAGAATGAGTTTATTTTAGCGACATTTTATGATTGAGAGAGTTTGGTCGAGTTTCTAAGTTTCCCAAGCGTATTACTATTGAAGTATGGTAGACACATGCCCGCGTACTCGTGGGTGCATGCCTGTGTAGTCCCATTTCAGCGATAACACACTCATGCATGGTTGTTGTGCACACTTGGACAAGCCTGAACACACGCCCGTGTGCTTGCTCTCAATTCCACACGCCCGTGTATGGGCAACATATGAGTGTTGTGTGTGCTGTTGCATGCCCGTGTATGTGGGACATGATCGTGTGTTTCCTTCCACATGCCTGTGTAATAGGCTTTTTTAGCAGAATTATTTCTAGAAGCTAGCACGCCTTATCACATGCCTTGCACACGGTCCCATGTATTTTCCTACACGTCCGTGTGTCTTCTTGCACACGCCCATGCACTTAGTAAAAGCAACATAACAGTGTAAATAAAAGCAGAAAACATAAAGAAAATGAAAGAAAAGAGAAAAGATAAGATATTTTTCTAGAATCACACTTCAATTTCACAACAGTACAAGAACACTCATCAATAGACTAAAATAGAGTAATCTAGTGATAGGTTAAGATTAGAAAATAGAAATAAAGACAGAAATAGAAATAGTATGGGTGTAAACAGAAACAGAATAGAAACAAGAAAACAGAAACAAAATTGGTAGAAGTATAATAGATCACGAAACATAGTAATAAGTTACAGAAACAACATAACAATAAGAATACACAGAACTAAAACTTCAATAAGAAACATATAATAGAACTGTAATAGCTGATTCAGTAAGATAAACTGTAATCAAAGAAAGAGAAGAGAATTAATAAGATAACATACATGAATAACATGATTCAGCATAACATGCTAAACAGTGTTTTCAGCAAAAGAGATCAAATAATCTACTTGTATCAGTTTTCAGTATTAAGACCCGATATCTAGATTAGTTAGTAAGGGTGAATACGAGGGAGCATATGTGGATTTCAACTTTCTGACTTCGATCAGATTGATTAGATTTCAGCTTACTAGTCCAAAGACTAGTATAGTAGAATATTTTAGCTTACTGATACTTTGCTAGTATGATTCAGCCCACATGGTCAGGATGTAAAATTCCTGTATTCATCAATCTAATCAACATAACAGATATCTTCAGAGACATAGAGATTTTAGAAACAGTTTTATTCAACTTTTCAGTATTTTAGATTTTCAGATCCTAATAACAGTTTTAGTAAAAGATTTCAGTAAACAAACCTAAAAGCAAATAACATGATTTCAGCATACCATGATATATATCACATGACATGAAAAAGTGTACAAATAGTAAAACCAGGAACATGTAAGAAAAGAAATAAAAGAAATAAAAAAAATAAAAAAAATATTAAGTTGTACAATATACGTTAGAAGTAAAGAAATAAAAGAGTACAACTAATTCTAAGAAAACTCAAGAGTATTCTAGGTTTTAGAAATTAATAAGAAAAGCAAGAAGAATAATACATGTTAAAAGAGGATCAGAAGAAGCTATTAGGCTATCAGGCTATCAGGAACTTAGTTAAGTTCATCTAGATGATAGCTAGTTAGCAACAACTTAGTCTAGAGTCTACCCGAGGGTAAAGGTAGGAGATGCTTACTGAGTGACTTATCACTCATCCCCTTCAGTTTCATTTCTTGCAGGTTTGTATTTTGGGGAGCTGAGTTTGAAGCACGAGATGACTGAAGTGTGAGATATAGCTTAAGCGGGTTTTCACCCAAGTTTTCAGTTTACATATATATATATATATATGTATATATGATTAGTTTTCAGCAGATAGCATGTTTGTTGCTCGTATGCTTTGTATTGCTCATACATACGGGATATACATTATCTTCTATGTTTTCAGATATTATTATTATATAGTAAATATGAGTTTTCTTTCAGGATACTATACAGTGGATTTTAGTTTTCCATCACAGATTTCTAATCCAGCTTTTGCATGTTTTCAATAAGTAGCCAGTGTAAAACCTATTGCTATATATTAAAGATATATTTTGGTTACAAAAAAAAAAAAAAATTTAGTTTATAGTAATATATAGCAGCGGACACTACAATTAATAATAATAAATTATTTATATCTCATTTTATACTTTATAGTTAAGCCAACCATTAATAAATTAAAAAATAAAAATGATGAAGTAATAGTAAATAATAAAAATAAAAAATGTGGAATATAAATCATAAAAGATTTTCAATTTTGAAAACAAAAATTATTATTTTTACGTAAAACCATGTTATCTCGTGTACTATAAATAAAGGGCCAAAAGACTTATTTCAACCCATAGTTTGAGGTGACGACTAAATGCCATCCCCAAGTTTTCAAAAACTTATTCCTCCACCCTCTAACCAGATTTAATATTAAATATATTAGTGAACAGTAACAATTCAGAGGTATTTTTGTTATTTTAAAATTAAAATTTTATAAAATAATAAAATAAATTTTATATAAATATAAAATATTAAAAAATTTTAAATATTTTTTAAAAATATTTATATTAAAAAATTATTTTATAATTTTAAATTTTTAAAAGAGTATTTAATCATTTTAGTTTAAAAATTATAAAATATACTTTCAAGGGTGGGAGATTGAGTTGTTGAAAATTTGGGGATGATATTTTATCCCCGTCTCAAACTATGAGTGAAAACAAGTCTAATAAATAACGTTCTATCTTTTATCAAAAAAAAAAAAATTAATGAAAAAAGAAATAAATAATCCACGTAAAATGGTCCAATACTATACAACATTTACAACATTCCGCCCACGTCTCAATCTCAGTCTCCATGTCCACGACGGCACACCCGACAACAATAAAACGTCGTCGTTTAATTGATTTAATTATTGATATTTCCTTAGCTTTGGCTTCAAGAGTAGTAGTTGAAGTTGAACCGCCGTGACAAAGCCGCTTGCTATTTTTTGTTGTCCTCGTCACTTCTTAGCTTTCGTGCACTCTTTCTTCCCCAACCAAACTAATTAGTTTTCAACGTTTTGATGTTGTCTCTTACCTCAATCTCTCAGTCCCAATCTTTTTTAATCAGACCTCACCGCACGATCTTTAACACCAAATCGGTACGTGGGATTTTTGGTTCCAGCTTCCACCCATTTCAGTTTCAGTCTTACAAAACTAGAAGAATGCCCCAGAGGAACGTGGTCGGTGTAGTTTCCGCCATAACTGTTGAGAAGGCCAGAAAGCGTTACCCAGGAGAGGCAAAGGGGTTTGTAGAGGAGATGAGGTTTGTGGCAATGAAATTGCATACGAGAGAGCAGGCTAAGGAAGGAGAGAAGGAGGTCAAGGAGCCTGAGGAGCGTCATGTGACTAAATGGGAGCCTTCAGTTGATGGGTACCTCAGGTTTCTTGTTGATAGCAAGTTTGTTTATGATACTCTTGAAGGGATCGTTCAAGAAGCCTGCTTTCCGAGTTGTGAGTTTTTTTTTTTAAAATGGTTTTGCATATGGTTGGGTTGGTTTATGATACTCTTGAATGGATCATTTAAGGTAGTGTTACTGTCACCAACTTTTTGTTAAGGTTGTTTTATCATTAGGAATTTCGGAACGTGTTTAAGGGAATTTAGCAAGAATAGGGTTAATTTAGTTTTGCTTTTATGTGGGATCGGATATTTGCTTGATATTAGATTGTGTACTTTTGGTTTTAAAGTAAGAAGCGGACTTTCATGTTCTAGTGCATTGTAGACCCTTCTACAGACATAGTCAATGCCCTTTCCTTAACCCCCACTACTTGAGAAAACGGACAGTTACAGGATGATTTTTAATTCTAACATTCCTTTTTCCCTTTGCTTGAATTATCCTTCTTGGATGCATTTCTGTATCTCCTATCAGTTTTATAATTCACCAAGGCCCTATTTTCACTGTCTACTTTGTAGTAGGTTAAATTCGAATGGGTGTACTGAATTTTTTATTGACCTCAATGTGGATTGAGGACAGCAGAGAAGTAGTGATATTAAACAAATGTGATCGACAACGAAGAAAATTTATTTTTAATGCTATTTTTTCTAGTGGTTCAGTTCTTGAACTGAAATAGAGTTTGATCTGTAACTGCTAGATCTTGGTGGAATATATTTTAGTGTAACATGTGCAGCGTAAAATTTTATTATGCCTTCTAATTAGTATTTGCTTTCTGCCTCTCCTCCTTGGTAAAGAGAAGAGAGGTAGATTGGGGGTGTTGAGCACGTTGACTGTTGAGACTGGTTACTTCTTTGTGTCATATTTCATACCTAACCTAATTTATTATTTGCTGCTTTACTATAATATAGATGCTGAATTCAGAAACACTGGATTGGAAAGGTCTGAAAAATTGGCTAAAGATTTGGAGTGGTTCCAAGAGCAGGGTTATACCATTCCAGAGCCTTCTTCTGTTGGTATTACCTATTACAAGTATCTTAAGGAATTGTCGGAGAAGGATCCTCAAGCTTTTATTTGCCACTTCTACAATATATATTTTGCTCACTCAGCTGGAGGTCGAATGATTGGGAAGAAGGTATAAGCTTAAAAATGTGTCTTTTCTATTATTAATGTAGAATAAGAAACTAAACCATGGATTTTCCAAAGTATTGAGATTCTCGTTCCTTATCTACACCTAGTTGATATGTGTCTCACGTGAGAATAGTTTTGCTTACACATGGTAAACAGACACATTCTGTGTTAGACATGACACCTTGAACCTTCCTTCTCTACGTTCTCTGAGCTCAAATTGTATAATTTTATCGATTCCTTGGGATGCTGCTCGGTTAGGTATCATCTTTTTTTATCTTTGTTGACGAGCAGCTTCTGTTATTCCTTTTCTTTCTATACTAGGTTGCCGAGAAGATACTTGATAACAAGGAATTGGAGTTCTACAAGTGGGATGGTGAACTTTCCCAACTTCTGCAGAATGTAAGAGACAAGCTGAATAAAGTTTCTAGCGTAAGTTTCCATTCTACTGCAAATTCTGCCATCATCCTTTTCCTTTGATTGGAAATTCGATTGTCAGCCGTAAATTAAGATCTCAGTTGTATAATTTTCCGTATTAGTTGTTAAGTTTGATGAAACAGAATGATGGATTTTATTGTTTATCAACATAGTGAATTTAATACTTTTATTATATGTGGGATTACTCAGAGCTGGACCAGAGAGGAGAAGAACCATTGTCTGGATGAAACGGAAAAATCGTTCAAACATTCAGGGGAGATCCTTCGTCTAATATTATCATGATATGGATGAATGCTTTGCAGTCTTTGCGACCTTGTGTAAAGAATGGCGCAAGCCATAACATTGCTGTTGATATCAAAATCATTTTATCTTTTCTTGTAACTTCATAAAAACATTTAATTGCTACAGTTGTGCATAATCTGAACTCTTATTCAAAATATAATCCAACCTATGAACTTTGGTTTAACCATTTCTATCTGGGTATAATGCTTTCATAGCCTTTTGTGCCCTTGATTGATACTCTGGCCATTGCATATATTAAAATGTCATTCTGTGTTTGGTTGATCTATGCAAAGGCCGTGCAACATGACACTATAATATTTTTGTTTGGTAGAGGTCACTCTCTTTGGCCTTCCAACATTCTTATAAGCAGGGGTCAGATAATTCTGGGTTCGATGGTTTGTGGAGGTGTTGTTCTGTAGTGACTTTTGAAGTTCAAATCAAGATTTCTGAACTTTGCTCCGTCATACTGTTGAAGCAGTTGTATGATGACTAATAGCAACTTCCTTGGTTGGTTGGTCGCGTTTCTCATATGGAAAAGAATCAGTGTGCTGCAAAATAAATAAGTTATATTTCAATGATCACTTCCATGGATCTGGTTGACACACAACCCTATACAAATTTAGACTCTTGGGTCTTTATTGCATGTTTCATTCTGATCTATTTTTGCAAATTAAGGAAGAGTGATATTTGAAGGGTCTCTGACGAAATTCAAATCATCTACTAGGAAAATATTATTGTTATATGTTAGTAGAAATTGAGTTACCGCTATGGGTTCTTCATAGGTTTTTCACATTGTTAGCTATTCAGTTTCAATAGCATGGCCCAGTTGCTCACTCTCCAGGGTCCTTCACAGAGCACTCAGATTTTAGGATAGAAGTCACAGCTAAATTTTGAAATTTTAGAAAGGTGTGGCGTCAGTTTCTGCTGAATCTGATGGCTAATGCACCAGTCAAAAGAGGTGAAATAAAAGTTATTTTCAATCCTACTGAGAAGGACGGCCACATCAAATGAATCATCTCAAGAACTGTGAATAAGTTGATAATGAGACCTGGGTGCCTTTTGGAGATGGCTTTTAACTGTTAAATAGAAGACGTTTTTGGTTGTTGGTACTTTAATTTCTTTAGCTTCTAATTTGTTGAATTATATCTTGAAGGAAAATGACTTTGTCTTTTAAAAAGAAGACTCAGTCATTCATTAATCATGCCCTTGAAGAAATGTATAACCGAGTTCTTTTTAAAATCACTGACTTATTTTATAAGTTTTAAATAGAGTGGATTTCTTTGGCATGATAAGTAGTGCCAATATGTCGCTTTCTCTTGTCTGGCTTTTCAATATTTTCAACATTCCTAGGCAGCATATTCCAAGTTCTCTATATCAATTAAGTGTTCCACATTGGAAAGTGAGCCAAAATGTAGATGCCCAACTCTTCAAATGTGCTCATGAATCCACCATCAGTAGGGTAAACAAACACATCAACAGTTCAAAATTTCAGTAAAATGGCACAATATTTTTTTCATACAGCAGGAAATGTCCTATGATGTATTATCTGACAGCCATTTAAAGTACAAACATAACAAAAAAGTACTTTAACACACAGCTTTTCAGACTGGCACAAACTAACAACCGCTTACTCATCAATTGTGCTCATGAATCCACCAATAAACCCAGCTCCATTGCAGTTCCCACACAAAATCTCTCTTTTCCCTCTGCAACATTGCGTATTTAATAATATCAAATGCTTGTCAAATCCAAAATTTTTTTTAAAAAAATAGTACTCTGTGAACAAGGAAGCTGCACAGAAGCACACTTCAGACCATAAAATTAGGAAAAGAAGATTGACAAAAGCATCTATATAGCTTCATAGAGTAGTTGATGACTGAGAATGATTCGTTGTAAACTATCAAACAGAAAAGATCAGTGCCTCATGTATGAACCTATTACACTAAGAGTTTTGGCTCTAACTGAAAACTTCACATTCTCTTACGTATGTTTCAACTATCTTATCATATTATGGAAGGGATTGCTATCAGTGCGGTTAAATCAGGTACCATCGTTGACCCTAATAAATACATGCATGAAAAGGGATGTATGGCCAAACTCCTCTTTATAGTCTACAATGGCATGGTGACAAAGATAATAAAAAAAAAAAAAATTGCAAATAATTGAAAAGTGGAAATTCATGTCTTTGCAGGTTTGAAATTAGGATTTGTTAGAACAAAGACTTGCCATCTATATAAAAAATTATTCAGTCAAGCAAACCAGAGAGAGAGATATCCCAAAATTTTGAAGTCTAAGAAGGAAGAAGAACAGGGCTGGAAGAATGAAACACTCAGGAACTTAATTTCTTTGATGGTATTGTGAAACTATTACGATGAGAACCTGAAAAACAACGAATTAAAAAAGAAAAACACAGTTTTACATGAGTACCTGCAAAGCCAACAAGATGCACCAGCTTTGAATTGTCCATTGAAATGATCCACAGAATTAACTCCAGTACCTTTGCATTGAGAACATTGTTTGGCACCTGATAGCAGGAAGATAACATAGTCTATGAGCTATAAGCCTATAAGTTATAACTATATATTGGTGAAAATTTCAGAAAATAAACAAGAAATGAAATAAAGAAATTTACACTCCAAAGAACTGAAATGATACGTGGCAAAAAGCTA
This sequence comes from Anacardium occidentale, assembly GCA_026122585.1. Lineage (NCBI taxonomy): Eukaryota > Viridiplantae > Streptophyta > Magnoliopsida > Sapindales > Anacardiaceae > Anacardium > Anacardium occidentale. The sequence continues at coordinate 13,152 of JAJEJH010000626.1, forward strand.
ATGTATAGCAACTATGTAAAAACCATTTACAAGAATGCAAAGCAATTCTAGAAGGAATTTAAAACCACCAGCGCATGAGAACAACTGTACTTCCAAATCAGTGACATATATCCAAGGATCACTTTTGAGGCAAGAAAAACAAACACTTTAACACTCCAGAGAGAGGTATCACAAGGAGTTTGAGAAAGGATAACTTTATAGCCCTGATGCCATACATGATGAATCATTATTAAGTAAATGGAATATATATCCTTGTCTCTTGTTGAATCATTCCAGCACGAAGAATTGAAATTATGTATCATTTCACAGGCAGAAAATAAATAACAAGAAGAAACAGAAAAAAGAAAAGAAAAGAAAAATAGAACAATATCACTGAATGCTCATATATGTCAGAAACTATTTCAGGCTCATAAAAGATGATCAAACTACTGAGAATATCAACAAAGCATCCAGTCTCAAACATCAAGATAACACTGAAGTAGTAATTGACAAGCAATACTCTCTTTACCATTTCCATCACAATCAGCACAGAGTATGCTCCTTGGTTTAACACTTTGATCATTATTTGTAGCCTGTGGAACCAAATGAAAGAGAACTTTCAGTCAAATAATATTAAAGGAAGACAACCAAACTTTCAGGTCAGTGTAATCCAACTTAACTATAACACATATTACCTATTGCAGTGCTACATTGGGAATATAATTTTGCTACCCATTTGATCTGGATCTACATTAATGTCACAGGAAATCAAATATTATTAAAAAGTTTCAGTTTACAATTATTGTCCTTGCTAGTATTTTTGCTCTTCCAACCATAATGACACCATTCCTCCATGCTGCATCAAATTACAAGCCAACTGCTTACTACCTCTAATCATCCCATGAAGATGCGAAACAGCAAGTGCATTAATTTCTAATTCAGGCTTAGATTGCATTACGACCAGAACATATAAAATTCTCCTACGATTTTTGGTATCATATATACAGAGAACATTTGCATCTAGCTTCCCTTCTCAACACATTATTTTTCCTGCCATTTAAGTACGGGTAAAATTCTAGTGATTCCAATCCTAGAACAGAGATGTGCTTTTAAGGATTCTGTCTGGCCATTAACCATTGTTACCAACTTTCTTGCATTCAATAAGTTTTACAAAGATTAAATAACCCAAATGTAATGCACCATTAAACTAAACCTAGGGATTTCAAACCACCTCTTGGCTATCCTAATTGGCAATTACGAAAAGGGGTTGAGCCAATTAGAAATATTGTTGGAAAATTGAATCTAAACTTATTTGTCAGTGAATTCAAGTTCAACAAAGTTTGAACCTTTCAAAGGGTAGCAAGCTGACGGCTAAAATGTATAAATGAAACAACTTCTAATAAATAAGACAAAAAATTCTTTACCTTAACCTCCAAAGATCCAATTTTGGCAGTTCCTGAGCTGTGAAACACTTCATTCAGCCTGATAAACTCCCGAGGAACTGAATTGCCGATAGCTGTCCCTAACCGAAAAAAGGAAAGGGGAAATCTGTTCAAAGAGCATATAATTAACATTGTGTGCACATAGTTTTATTGTCTCCATACCTGGCTTGTTTGGAGACTGGAGGGAACAAACGGGGGTGAAACAAAGGGAGTTTGCCATTTCTTGAAGGACTTTTGTTACTTCTTTGTATATGAAGAAGTGAAAGAGTTCTGCTTTACGTTTCAGTGTTGGTGGTAACGAAGTCACTACAACCATCATAAGATAAGGTTTCCTCACTCATACAGAGAGAGACAGGACAAAATTTCTCGTGGAATTACTTAAATAACCCTTTCTTTTTGAGCATGATAACAAGAGTACATTCGTCAATTACAACACATTATCATGAAAAACAGAAAATTTATTTTCAAAAAAACAGAAAATGGCTTCTGCTCTCTTATCAACTCCTATCCTTCTTCTTCCTTCACAGAGTAAGCATTTAAGCTTTTTTCTTAATCATCTAAATTGTAAATTTGCTGATATTCTAGTTCTGTCTTGTTTTTGTAACTTTTCCGGCGCTTTCTTTATTATGTTTCTCACAGGTTTTGTGGCATTCTTGGTAATTTAATTGAGACAAGTACTTATAGAACAATTGTATCAGTAATTGTTAAGCTCTTAACAACAGTGTGTATGCATTCATATCAAAGTGAAGTTGGCTGGGACTAATTATGTGCTAATGAACAGGAAGGGAAGTGGGGCTATATGCGAGCAGTTGCAATAGCTCATTTGATGGGAAAGTGGTATATAATCAGAGTTTTCTGAGAAGAGAAATCGGTAGCGTCCGTGGAGGCAGCTTTGTGATCGCCTCAGTGGTTTATAATGCTTCGCCCTACTGCTTATACATTTCTTCAATTATTCCTTTTTAACTGTTAATGATCTTATTTGTTCCAATTTTCATTCACTTAAATCAAATTGAAACATGATTAGCCTAAAAGTCTGGGAGAAAAATGATGCCTGAACTAAGAAAATTTTTTATGAAATTGATTTTATAAGCTTGCCTTTGGGTACTTAAAATTTTGATCAAGGAGTCTCAGTATGGGTCAATCGTTATTCTGTTTATATTTTGTTCTTAATTATTATTTGCATGTTGGCAACTGGGAAGGAAGGTCAAGAACAGAGAGACTGTGATTCCTGCACCTGATTATCGAATTCCAATTGTATTACTTGGTGGGTAATAGTTACTCTTTTTTTGTGCCTACTTTTCGGCTATTAGCCCCTTCTAGAAATGTAGCTAACTAGTAACTGGGATCTATCTACAGAGAGTTTGTGACTATCTGAAAGTCCAAGCCAACTTTTATTTTTGGTCATAATTTATAATTTTCTTGAAGGCTGCGTAGTATCACAATTTTGACTGTAATTCATGAATATCTTCAATGTTTACGCACACACATGATGATTTAGACGGTGCAGTAGCTATTACCACTGCCAAACTTATATGTTCCAATGCCTTCAACCAAGTCTTACAATTTCAATGTATCAGAATAAAATTCTGATTTGTACATAGTGAGCAAAATCTGAGAGACAACTGATTTTGTTAAAGTTGCTTTCTGCCTACATTTATGTGTTATTTCTATATAAAATAAAACTCACCTTACTTATCATTGACCCAATGTTAGTGGTTAGACTTTGATGAACTCCATGCATCTTGATAAATTATCGTAAGATCTTTCCTTTTCTTAACAAGATTGTATTTATGCTGTAAATTTTGATGTGTATGGTGTATAATGTTAACCGAAACAGGTCTAGCGGGTGGGTTAGCTTATGCTGATAATTTATTACCTGCTGCACCTGTTGGTCTCCTTGGATTATTGCTGCTTTTCCAGGTAACTATAAGTGGATATAGACAGTTAGAAAGCAGACATTTAAAGGTCCTAAATTTGAAAATGTCTCAACTGTAATCATGCCAACTATCTTTGATCTCTTAAGTAGATATATTAACATGTAAGAATTATCAAGTTGAGATCTTTCCACTGATGAAGGATAAGTTTGCATTTTAATGTTATGTTTATGATTAGTTGGTTTAATAAAATACCTATCCTGCTTTTGCATGACTGCATGTGTTGTTGTTTTTTTCTAATGTATTGTATTTTTTTCTTCTTTAATTGATTCTAGCTAACACTTGCTCCCTTCTTGCAGACTACGCGAGTGAGATTTGTCTTTGATGATGAGGCTCTGGTGAGTTCACTCAGTTTTCCAACATTGGATTTGTGCATCAAATTAGATGGAGTGATCTTTTAAAAATCAAAGTTTTTGATGAATGAATCATAGGTGATAGTTTCTACCAGCTTGAGTGTTTGTGTTTAATCAATATATCATGTTTATGGTTGTAGGAGGTCAAAGTAGGGGAGCAACTTGACGATTCAGGTGAAAATGTCTTCGTAGGTGGAAAAAACCGTTGGAAGTAAGTGTTCTTTCTCTCCCACCCAACTTTCAAAAAATATAAGTAACTTATCAAGTTATTTTTCTTCAGATACTCAACTTTTGTGAATTGGGAGCTTTGGTGGCCAAATTTCCCCATTCTGGTGTATTTTAAGGAAACACAAACAAAGCCGGAAGGACAAGTTCACTTCTTCCCAGTAATTTTTGTATGTACACAAGTGGATGCAAAATTAGATACATTGATTTCTGATTCTGAAGTATATTCCTTGCTTCTGCTTGTGGAAGTTAAGCAGATCTAACCTCTGAAAGGGCCTAGCAGACTTGAATTTTTTCTAGAATCTGGAATATTAGTTCTAAAAAATTGAAGTTAAAAATTTATGAGGTATAGAGTTCGGTTATTATATTACTAGGGTAATGAACTTGTGGTGCTGATAATTCCGCAATGAAATGCTTGATTTGTGCTGTTTTTCAATGTGAAAAATAGAATGGCAAGCAACTATACGATGTTATGGTGGAGAGAGCCGGCCCTTCAAAAACTAGTGGACCAAAATGATCTTACATTCTGGATTGTCACTCTGAGGGCACAAACATCAAATTATTAGGTATGACACTTCTGTTTGCATCTCACAGTCATAATTTATTTGTTAGCTAAGATCAGTATTAAATTTTGAAGAAGTCTGCATTTCCTCTTTCGTTTATGTATTAATTTTTCTTGCAGGATCAGAAATGCCTTGCCTCTTATTCCAAGCTGCATATATTTTACTGTATTTGGACTCTGAGTCGGATCAATCAAGAAAATAAGGTGAGGGATAATTTCCATTAAATCAGTTATGTAAAGTGTATATGATAACAAAAAAATCGAATCTGTAAACACACTGAGATTTGTAGGTCTTGTAAACATTTCCTCATCTACTCTTAATTATGTAATTTATTCATCTATTACAATTTTTATGGTGCTGAATTCACCTACCATGCTTGAAACTAGGAAACCTAGTGACCTTTCAGGAAGTTAGTTTTATTCTTCTATGATAGAAAACCCCAGCAATCTAGGACTATTTTGAATTCAGAACCTTCTTTTCTGTTATGGATTGCTAATCAAGCTTCAGATACCAGTATAATAGTCCTATTCTGTATACATTATTACCCCTGTAAGCCATTGAAAAAAAAAGAGAGAACGGAATAAAAATAACAGTTTCAAGAGTAGCACAGGTTCAGGCTCTGGGATTTACTTCATCAAGAGTAATGGATCTTACTTCAAGTGCAGTTTCTTCATAGGACTTGAATGGCCACTTTGCTGAAGCGGCACTATTGTCAAGATGACCAGTCAACTAGTAGTGTATGTAAGGACTAACCAAATCGGCATGGCAGACTGAATAAACATGGTTGACAGTTAAGAGAGCTTCCCTAGAGCATATAAAAGGAAATTAATAGATGACATTGACCCAAATTTATCTAAACAAGAAACAAGCCTAACAGCCTCTGTCCCCCTCAACTCTTGCCAAAGTTCATAGGATTCTTGGTGGCTGATTATAAATATTCTAACTTTATTTTTGAAAATCCTATTTTCCAACCCATTTGTCAAAATAGGTTATTTTTTTTGTTGTTTTGTACAATATATATTAAGTATATACAGCTCTAATAATATAAACAAATTACATTTTCACTCTAAGTATTTTCCATTTTACTTTTGTCCTTCTCATCTTCTTTTTTTTTTTTTTTTTTTACTTTTCCTTATTTGATCGTTAATAAACGCTTAAGGGTAATTGGAAAACACAAAAGAAGAGTTTAACTATAGTTTTTGGTCATTGGAAAACACCTAGAATGAGCTCTTCCACTAAGAGCTAGCCTATCTCATAAACTTGATAAAAAAAGTACATGCTCAGCATGCATTGCTACGCATTGAGGATAATTTAAATAGAGCAATCCCAAAATAACCAAGTACTCTTTTGCACAAACGAGTGCAAAGGGAGGGAGGGAGGGATATATAACACTTCGAGATTGTTTATGAAAAAGCTGCCCATCGTTTCAAATAAGGCCAAAGGCCTTATTCCCACCCATAGTTTGAGACGGAAACAAAATCATACGCTCTAAGTTTTAAAAATTTAGTTTTTCATTATTTAACAAATTTTAATAATAAATATAATAATAAACGGAAACTATTCGAGAGTAATTTTATCATTTTGAGATTAAAATTTTATAAAATAATAAAATAAATTTTATATAAATATAGAATTTTAAAAATTTAAAAAAAAATTTAAAACTAAAAAAAAAAACAATCAGCCATCGCTGCAGGTGTCGGTGGCGATGGCCATCGCTAACAAAGCCAGGTGGCTATTTCCGACCACCTGGTTCTAGAGAAGACCAGATTTGGCCGCCTTCAGTTTATTAGTCAAAAACAGTTGAAAATGGTTGATCTTGATTCTACCAACCATTTTTGGCTTATCTTTTTGACGGAGATGGTCAGATCTGACTGTCTCCACCAAATGGGGAGGCTAGTTTATTTCTTCTAGAATCAAATGGTTGAAAACGGTTATTTAATTTTGTTAGCGATGACCACCGCCATCGACACTGATGACGGTGGTTGGTTAGTTTTTTTTTTAATTTAAAAATTTTTATATTTAAAAATTATTTTACAATTTTATTATAAATTTTTAATTTTTGAAAAAATATTCTAATTATTTTAGTATAAAATTATAAAACTATGAGTGACATTTTAGCTCTGTCTCAAACTATGGCTGGAAACAAGTGCATTGACCTTTCAAATAATTCACAGGTGTGTAGTTTCCTAGTTCCGCAAATCAACGAATAGCCCATGACAACGCTTGATCTACTCTAAATTCGTCGATGTGAATGAAGGCTGCTCCTCCCAATCTCTTATATTCTAAAATTTTGTGTCGTTTGTTTCAGTCAATATGTACTTACTTGAATTGATGCGTCATTATCTTCCTAAAGATACCCTTTGAAGAAAGCTCTAGTGCAACTCAATTCAAAGCTCTCCTTGTTAGCCACATTTTTGGTAGGAGGGCTCATCCAATTGGCAAAATTTGGAAATTTCTTATTTGAGGAAATACCAAAAGGTATCTAAGAACAAAATTTTTATATTACTCTTTAATAATCATCATTAAAGTCGTATTAATTTAGACATTAACAGAATAAAATTAATGTACAAAAAAATTATATTAATATAATAACATATAATTATTTTTTTTTCTTGTTAAATTCACTTAAATGCATACTACCACATCAATTTGTAAAATTTATTAATATATATAATATTATTTCTTAAATCTAAAATCCAAAATTTGAAACCTAAAACTCAGAATTCCAATCCTCAAACCATAAATTAGTTGAGCTAATAACACCGTTACATTTCCAATGTCTAAATTCAAAGACTTATAACATCATTACAACTTGATTTCACGACTCATTCTTAAGTATAAAATAATGAGACTGACAACCGGGACCGGACGTTGTCATCAGAATAATTTAGCTGCACAGCGCCTTCTTAGACTTATTCCAACTTTGTCATGTTCTTCACAGCTTAGCTTTGTCAGGTTCTGTGTCAACTTTATCCCATTTTACAATTAACATACTGACCAAAGAAGGAAAAAAAATCCCTTTAATTTCGTAAGATAGTTCTCTGTATAGAGGATAAGGCTCTTTGTGGCCTGAGTTTGTTGAGCCCATAGTTGAAGCAACGATATCATCGATTACCTTCTGTTTGCTTATAAATAGTAATTCATTAATCTCAACTTTCTCCTCATTGTAAAATCCAACCACCTAGAGGTCGGACGGCACGAGTCACAGGGGATTCCTAAGCTTGCAATGGAGGTGAGCAACAAGTATGTTACAATAAAGAATCATGTAGATGGTCTACCCGAGGAGTCAGACTTTGAGATCAAGGCTGCTTCTCTTCCTCTAAAACTTCAACCTGGTTCAAGTGATATAATTGTGAAAACTCTTTATGTGTCAATTGATCCTTACCAGTTAAACCGCATGAAGACTGTCTGCTCCTCTCAAAGTGCATCGAGGTACTCCGTTGCCATTAATCCTGGTGAGGTAAGCCTATCTTAGTTATGATGCTGTCACTTACCTCGAGTAAGATTGTAACTTTAAAACAAGCCCAGGACTTTTCTTTTTGTGGCAGGCTATAGATGCTTATGGTATGGGAAAAGTTGTTGTTTCTGGGAATATAGAGTTTGAGAAGGATGATTTAGTTGTGGGGTTTTTCTCTTGGGGAGAGTACTGTGTAGTGAAACCAAGTGGAATTATAAGGAAATTTGATCCCATGGGATTTCCATTGTCTTACCAGGTTGGAATCTTAGGTAAGCAACTCATCACCGTCATCTATCTGCAGCAACATCAAATTTCATGATCATAATCCTTACCATAATCTTTATCTCTGTGTTTCCTTTCATGCTTCTATATATTAAGAATAAAGTTGATTTTAATTATTTTTTTTCCTAATTATAAAGCATTTTTCGTCTGCTGTTGCAGGATTTAGTGGACTTACAGCCTATGCGGGATTCTTTGAAGTTTGTAAGCCCAAAAAGGGGGAAAAAGTGTTTGTATCGGCTGCCGCTGGATCTGTTGGAAATTTGGTCGGACAGTATGCAAAACTCTTCGGTTGCTATGTGGTTGGCTCAGCCGGAAGCAAGGAAAAGGTTACTTTTATGCGTTAATTAATTAAAGCTTTGTCAGTTATTCAGGGATATAGACACTTGACTAGAAAAAAATTCATGTCTACTTCAATGGATTATAGGTGGCATTGCTGAAAGAGAAGCTTGGTTTTGATGATGCATTCAACTACAAGGAGGAAGCTGACTTAAAGGCCACTCTCAAGAGGTAGCAGTTACTGTTCAACGTCAAAACACATTCAGAATGTAGAAATTTCACAACCTAACAGACCTTAAATCTGCAGGTACTTCCCTGATGGGATAGATATATATTTTGACAATGTGGGTGCAGAAATGCAAGAAGCAGCAGTTGCCAACATGAACATTTTCGGAAGAGTAGCAGTGTGTGGAATAATCTCTGAATACACAAATAGTGGCAGAAGGGCTGCTCCTGGAATGCTAGATATTGTGTACAAGAGAATCAAAATGCTAGGGTTTTTGGCCTCTGATCACTTCGATGTTTATGGAGATTTCACTTCAACAACCTGTGACCACCTCCGAACTGGTAAAATTCATGTACTCGAAGACATTTCCTCCGGTGTAGAAAGCATCCCGTCTGCTCTTATTGGACTTTTTCAGGGCCACAACATTGGGAAAAAGATAGTTAAAATTGCAGAAGAGTAAGATGATCCATGACTTATTATGCTTAACTAGTTTATCCAGAAATAAACGTGGCACCAGTTATTGCTCGTGTTCTGTTGTTTCCCTCATATTTTAACCATTTCTCCCAGTTATTCAGATTTTTTCCTGTCCAGGAAGAGCTGCCTAACTGTTCCTAAATAGTTAGAGTTGAATGAGTCTTGAGTATCCTCGGTGTATTCTTCCCAGAAGTGCAAGAAGGTACCTCCAACTTATTTAGCGAACTTATCTTTTGTGACCAATCACGTGGGAGGATGACATTTCACTTTTGCCTTAATAGCGTTGGGTCACATCAACTTTAAAACTTCATGTTCCCATCCTTAAATTAGAGTGAGATAAGGTTACCTAACTTTCTTATCCTTATTAAAATATTAAAATTACAAAATAATTATGAGTTTATTAAAGTGAATGTTTGACGTTTTGCCTTAAAAACATTAGACTTAGCAGTAGAAAATTAAAGTGCCATGGAGATATATAAAAATTTAATAACACCTCCATTGATTTTTTTTTTTTTATCACAAAAACAAGAGTTTAAATTACTAATAAATCATTTTAAGATTAAATTTATGACTTCAACTAATAAAGTATGATTGTGATGTTGTATTTATTCAAAATTTAATAGTTTAATATGATTGATAGTTTGTAAAAGTGTCAATTTAAATCAAATTATTCATCATTAAAGAAAAAAATCTATATATTATACTTACTTGAAATTTATGCGATTGATTTTTTCTCTGTAGAATATAGTGTTATACATTGTTAATCTATGTTAAGTGACATAATGTATGTAATATAATTTGTTAAGATTTTGGGATGTGCTATTGACTTTCGTTTTTCTTGGCTAAGTTAACTCGTTTAAATCATACAAATACAAACTGCAAATGGGTAACCTATATTTGTGTTTAACTCATATATCTATATCTCAATTATATATTTAAGCCCAAATTTAGGTTGAACCCTTTTTTCATACTTCGATCTAATAAAAAAAATAATGAATAACTATATACTAATCCAACTCATAATTAAACAAGTCTAACTCGATCATTTTTTCTTGAAAAGAGACTAAATTGATAAAAATCTAATTCAATAAGAGATTAAAACGGGTTTATGGTCAACGATTATTTGGTCCGTCAACGATATCAACATTTGACTCGTCTATATGACTTACTCTTTCTATTGTGAGGTGAGATATTCTTGGCTTGCTGGCTTCAAATCATTTTGCCCAAACTCTTTGATTTGCATTGAAAAAGTGTATGCTGTACTTCTCCAACATTCTGTTAGATCGCTTTGTCTACTCATTGGATTGAGTGGTAATTGGTAGAAAGATTAAGACTTGACCATCACTTTCTTGTCACTCTAACATCTTTAAGAGCGCTTATTTAGCGAACACCTCGATATTTTCACTCCATTTTTAGAAGACAAGATGACTGACTCCTTGACAAACCAAACTGTGCCGATAATTAAAAAATTGTGTCAAATTATCCCACTTAAGAAGTTGAACAACGAAATCAAGGGACACACTCTCCGAAAGCCATCATGGAATGACTACTGGCTATAACAACCCTGACATATCAAAACATCCTGGAGTAATCCTTCACATCCTTCTGCATGTGAGGCCAATATAACCATGTTGGACTATTACTAGGATGCGCTTCCATTTTGGGTGACTTGTCCATACAGAATTGTGGTATTCACTCATACTCTTTTTGACATGAGTACAACGTTCTCCACCTAAAATTGTCTTGTCTTTCCTTCTATGATCAACTTCAAAAGTGATACTACTTATCCTTGATCCATTATCTCCACAACGTAGAGGTTCGACTGCCTTTGCGATGAGATTTGAGAGTCTATTGCTGGCTTGGCTTTACGACCTCCAAACATCTACGACCGGCTTATTCAATTCTTTTGTGTACTCAAAGTAAACATCAACCTCAGCCACGATAGTGCCTCCAGTTTCAAAGTCAATGAACAATTGCCAAGTACTGTATTCTAGAATAGTATACTCTCACTCAGTGTCAATTTCTTCCGTCTCATGAAATTCATTGTATGCTTGTCACTACAAATTTTCCGACCCCAGAAACGATCTCAGCTCTCTACTTCTTATAGGGACTTCCCCATTCTTTATTACTTCCATTTCAGTCGACTTCTTCACTGCTCAGCTATATAACACATGATTTTTATGTGAGTCTTGTGCCAAGACACACTTCTCTTCCTTCGAGTAAAGTTGTATAAGTTTTTTCCATTTCTCGAGTCAAATATTCACAAAGTGGCTAATCATTAATCAGACCAGAGAGCATTACTCGGAACTCATAAGCACCCTATCAGGAAATCCCCTACAATCTTGGACTCTTTTTCTTCACTTGATGACAGATCAATCTCGGTTTATTTGACTGACGTCTTTAGCAAGGATGAAATAATCAAACAAATAAGTTGTTCAGGAAATTCATGAACTGCTATGCTGAAATAGGCTTTTATCTCTTTTGCTGCTTGTCTTGATTGTTAATTTATTTTGATGAATTAATTGTGGTATTGTTTTGAGGATTTTGAATAAATTAATCCAACATATGGTCCTTGGATGGTGACTCGCAGAAATGTTTAAATCCATTTGGGAGTTGGAGTGACGTGTAAGCATGACATTTTGTAGACTGAGTGGCTGCAAATTGATCCCGAAATTTCCTTATCTGAAACTTGAAACTTTGAACCGATTAAATCACCTTCTTTATAAACCACAATGGCATATGTGACAAAGTAAGAAGGTTACAATGGAAGTGAGCAACAGATACATAACAACAAAGACTCACATAGAAGGGGCACCAAAAGAGTCCGACTTCGAGCTGAAGACTGCAGCTATTACTCTATCACTTGAGCCTGGATCCAACGATGTAATTGTGAAAAATCTCTATGTGTCAATTGATCCTTATCAGATTAACCGCATGAAGAGTTATAGCTCATCACACAAAGCAACAGCTGGTGCAGCACGCCTTACTCCCTTTGAAGTAATAACTAGTTTAATTTGATACTTTGAGTGAGTTAATGCGTAGTTTATATATAGTTCATGTTCATGGTTTCGGTGACAGGCCATTGACAGCCACGGTGTGGCGAAAGTTGTTGTTTCTGGGAATCCTGAATTCCAAAAGGATGATTTGGTAGTGGGGCTGATCAGCTGGGGAGAGTATACACTTGTCAAAGGAGGTGACAGGTTAAGGAAACTGGACCCAATGGGATTTCCCTTGTCTTACCACGCTGGAATTTTAGGTGAATTACCTAATTTTCCCTTTACTGTTCGTTAACATTGTTTTAACTGGTTCTTATGTAGCAATACGTCAGGATTGTCCAGTGCTAATGTCTATTTGAATTATACCATTTTGCAATATTTTGTTATTGGATGCTTTTGCATCTGTCTGTGTTTCTGCAGGGTATAGTGGACTTGCAGCCTATTCTGGATTTTTTGAAATCTGTAAGCCCAGAAAGGGGGAGAAAGTTTTTGTTTCTGGTGCATCTGGATCAGTTGGAAACTTAGTGGGACAGTTTGCCAAACTGTCTGGCTGTTACGCGGTTGGCAGCGTTGGAAACAATGAAAAGTCATTTCTAAAGGATTCCCGGATCCGGATTGCTTTCATTTACTAATTTCAGGTCTGAATTGTGAATCTTGTTGGGATACCAGACGTCTATATCTACTAAAATCATGCTTATATAGGTAGCAATATTAAAGAAGCAGCTTGGCTTTGATGATGCATTTAACTACAAAGAAGAACCTGACTTCAAGGCTATTCTGAGAAGGTTAGAACATCTGTCCATTCAACAGCGTATTTAGATGAATTACCATCTAGTATGTTATACTTAACATCATTAAATATAATGTTCAGGTATTTTCCTGATGGGATTGATATATATTTTGACAATGTGGGAGGAGAGATGCTGGAAGCAGTAGTTGCCAACATGAATTCATTTGGTAGAGTGGCTGCTTGTGGGGCGATTGCTGAGTACACTAATGCCCCCAAAAGAGCTGCTCCCAATATGTTAGATGTTGTGTACAAGAGAATCAAAATCCAGGGACTTCTAGTTTCGGATCACATGAATTTGTTGCAGATTTCATTTCAATGACTTCTGATCACCTCCATAAAGGCAAAATCTACCCACTTGAAGACATATCAAATGGCGTGGAGAGCATTCCCTCGGCTTTCATAGGACTCTTTCGGGGTGACAACATTAGAAAGAAGATTGTTTGTGTTGCAGAAGATTGAAAAGAAATGTAACAACTCACTTTTATTTATTCGTTCTCAGTGGCAATGGCATGATAATGTAATTTTTGAGAATTTTTACCCATATTTAGAATTATCCCCTCCACAATCATCATTTCTGATGAACTCATCCCATAAATGTGTCGCCAGTTCAAATGATTCAGAGAATCGTTGCTGTGAGTAGAACCAAAGCCCTAATTTCACTCGCACAAAAATGCAAAACTCTAAACCAGCTCAAGCAAATTCATGCCCACCTCCTCAAAACCTATCTATTCGAAAACCCCCTCGCCATCGGACCTCTACTTTCTGTATGTGCAACCTCGAAAATCTCTTCTTTCTTCTCTTACGCTCGATTGATTTTCAATCAATGTAGTGAAAGAAATACTTTCATGTACAATACCATGATTAGAGGCTATATGCAGTCTAATTTACCAAAACTTTCTGTTTTGTGCTATTTAGATATGTTGAATATTGGGCTTGAGGCTAATGACTACACCTTTACACCGCTGATTAAAGCATGTACAATTCTTGGTCCTTCTTCAAAGATAATTGGCCGTTTTATACATGCCCATGTTGTTAAATTTGGATACAATTACGACCCTTTTGTTGTTAGCTCATTAATTGAGTTTTACTCCGTGGTTAATGAAATGGAAACTGCACGAGCGTTGTTTGATAGAAGTCTTGAAAGAGATGTGGTTATGTGGACAGCGATGATCGATGGATATGGCAAAATGGGAGATGTTCAGAATGCGAGAGCATTGTTCAATAAAATGCCTGAGAAAAATGCGATATCATGGAGTACGATAATGGCAGCTTATTCCAGGATCAGTGACTTCAAAGAGGTGCTTTCTTTGTTTAGGCAAATGCAAGAAACAGGTATGAAACCTAACGAGTCCGGTCTTGTTAGTGTTCTTACAGCGTGTGCTCATCTTGGTGCGGTTACCCAAGGTTTCTGGGTTCACTCGTATGCTAGACGGAACAATTTTGATAAAAATACAATCTTGGCCACTGCATTGGTTGATATGTATTCAAAATGCGGTCACCTGGAATCAGCTTTGTCAGTGTTTGAGGGGATTTCTAGTAAGGATGCCGGAGCATGGAATGCCATGATTTCAGGTATTGCAATGAATGGAGATGCTAGGAAATCACTTGAACTTTTTGATAGAATGGTCATAAGTGGAACACAGCCCACAGAGACAACGTTTGTTTCAATCCTCACAACATGTACGCATGCAAAACTGGTTAACGAGGGTCTTAAATTGTTTGAAGAAATGAGTAGTGTTTACGGGGTTGAACCCCAGCTGGAGCATTACGCATGTGTTGTCAATCTCTTGGCAAGAGCAGGTATGGTGGAGGAAGCAGAGAATTTCATAGAACAAAATATGGGGGGGCTAAGAGGGGATGTGAATGTGTGGGGAGCTCTACTGGCTGCATGTAGGATATATGGAAAAGTTGAAGTTGGTAACAGAGTTTGGAAAGAGCTTTCTGAAATGGGAATAGCTGATTGTGGCACTTCTGTACTCTCATATAATATGTATAAAGAAGCCAGGTGGGATACTGAAGCAAACAGAGTCAGGAAATTGATATCGGAAGCTGGAATGAAGAAGAAACCTGGTTGTAGTGTAATAGAGGTGGATGGTGTGGTTGAAGAATTCCTTGCAGGGGATACTCGTCATCTACAGACCTCAGAAATATACAGGACGATTGATTCTTTTTCCAAAGTGTCAAATTTTGAGGAAACACTGTGAAATGTGGCTTTCTTTTTTCTAATTGAGGAAGTACCTTTTTTCATTTTTCTTTGTTAAATTATTTATAAGGTTTTTTACTTTGGTGGCACGGAATAGTGGATAGCCAGGCGGAACAAAGCTAAAATGTTTTGAGCTGCCGGTTCAGGAGCTTAAATGTACAAGTAACCAGTTGCATGTCAGGATTTTCTGATGGTTCAGTAAAAACTTGATCTGTTTTTCATGTGTGGATGTTCTACATTAAATGAAACTTGGAATCTGTTTTTGCCATTAATCAGTTGCAGTAATCCTTGAGGGAAAATGATCAAAATACATTAGCAGCACAAGAACATAAATCCTCACCTGTAAATAACCTATATGCATTTGGAACACTCCTTTTCTGTGTGACCCAGAAGACATCAGGCTTGGCTCTCTGATGCCTTTTAAAAGAACATATATTTCCTATACATAATCGGACATAGCTTTATATCTTCTACATAATCATCTAATCATTTCCCAAACACACACAAAAGCAGAACAGTAGAGAGAAAGATTGAAGCACATACCCCTTCCAACCAATCTGACTGGTATGCTCAATAAAATAAAGGTTTCTTGGAATAGTCGACAATATGTGGAGCAAATCTGCAGGAGAAAAAAAGAATCAAATATAGGCCTCGATAGTAAGCAGTTCATCAGTCTTCTTTTCCCACAGCTCCACATGAATAGAGTTCTGAAACCGACATCCAGAGCAATATGGCTGCTCAATTTAGATTACAACTTTGATTCACCAATCCGAGGTCCTGTAGACAATGTGGGTTAATGGTCAACCATTGTAATCACAAATCACGAAAAAAAGAACAATGAAATTGGTACAAATTTTTTATGAATCTATGAGTCAGCTTAAATGTGACACTTGTGAATCCGTGCTTAGAAAACAGAATCTCAGTGACGTAGGAAACAACTAAAAATTAGCAACATTGACTTGCCCGTTACTGTATATATAGAATGCAGTGGTTAAGAAGAAAACATACATCAGCAGCAATAGGTAGTTGCAAATTCCTCAAGAAACTACGAGTTCAGATTCCATGCTGAAAACAGAATAACCAAACAAAGGCAACAGTTCACATGGACTTAACATTCTCATGTAAGATATAGAGAAAAAGCAGAAAACTCCCATTGAATGGTAAGCAATAAAACAAACATATTAAGCTTCAGGTACCATCTTGCTTGACCAGAGGATAATCGGAAGCACTCAAGTTAATAAGCCAATCCCAGTCTCCACATCACCTTCAAAACTATCCTCACATCACCCACTTGCTTAAAAAGCGGCTCATTCTCAACAAAACTCGCTGACTCCATTCGCTCCTCAACAGATGCCTCTAAATCCAAACAAACAGCATACTGGTTCCTGGGTTGATACAAAGCCTTCAACGTTCTCCTCAAGCTATCCCCATCTCCCTTTAATCCTGAAATCAAGTAAGCCAATTTCGGTATCTTCTCAGATGACGGGGACAAAACGTACAGCTGTTGTTCAACGAATTTGGGACGCTTGTTCTGTTGTAAAACCTTGTGGAGTTTGAAGAAAGGGAACAGTAACAACTATGAGAAGGGTGGTGGATGCCAAGAGAAAAAAAAAAAACCAATGACAATAACCATTCTTGCTTCTTCTATGGCTTGACACTGTTGTTACTCCCATATTAGCTTTTGGTTATGGGGTGAATCATCAAATACGTAGAGATTGAGAATAGCAAGAGAGTTATTTGATTTTGTGAACAGATGAATTGGATTAGCTGGTGAGGTTGAAATTGGCTGTATAACCTTTTGTCCTCGCTTTTCACCTTGTCCCCTGAAAGTGAAACTGCTCTCTACTTGCCATGCAACATCAATTAGCAAAGCACATTATGAATCGTCCCCAGGGTATCCTGATTACTTCTCATGCGGCAAGTCGTCTTAAGTCGGGGGATCATTGTTGGATAGGTTATTATCCGAAGTTTTTCTGGTCTGATGTATCCGAAGTTTCACTGTATATATATTTTTATTGATTTGAAACTGTAAGTCAAGTTGGGTCAAGAGTAGCCATAGCTGAGGTCCACTGTCTTCGCAGGAACTTTATAATTGTGGAAATGGTTAGGCGGGCAGCACCTTTCGTTTTTGGACATGCATGCCCATCAATCACTTAACATAGGTACCTTTCTTTCATGTAATTATACAAGATCTTTTGTTTAATATATAATCTAACAGAAATGGAATGACACTGACCAAAGTATTTTTATGATTCTAAACAAATAAATTTAATACGAAATCTATTCTTGGTTTTTTGGGATTCTAAACAACTTTGATATAAAACCAATATTAATATATAAACTATTAGATAAAAATTTATGTTATTAATATATTTGAATATGATAAGCCAAAAGATTGATAAATTATAATAGTTAGACATTAATGAAATCATAAATCTTATTAAGAATTATCTATTAGGTTAAATGATAAATCTGATTATAATCTCGAAAAGTTGCACACGAACATCTATTAATAATATCGAAAACTTGTTCCATCAAAGCTAAAAGACTATTTTTGACTGAATGTATGTCGAAAGGATAAATTTTTATTTTTTAATTTTCTAAAATTTAAATTCTTGCCTCTTATTGTTATTAGTATTGAATTTTGTTAAGTAAAAAGTTAAGAAGGACATTTTGTATTCAATTATATATATATTTTTTTCAAAATACCCATGCTTTGGGTGTATTATAATTTTTGAAAATATTAAAAGAATTAATGAAATTTTTAGGGTTTAAATCCCAAAAAAAGTTTGAGAGTATTTAAAATTTTTAAATTTTAAATATGTCATCAATAGTTTTAGGAAACGATACTTACACCTTAATAACCGAACAAATTACGATATCTCAATGTTGAGTAAAGTTTTGATAATTTTATTGGTTTAAGTAATAAAATTTTAAATTGATAAGAATAATGATAATTTGACGGTTATATTAATATAGAATAGTTATTTTTAATAAAACTAAACGAAATTTACTAATGAAAGTAAGGGTATACATAATTAGATTCAAATTGAAAAATTGAATAAATTATTCAAAAAATATGGTTTGATTTAGTTTAGTTTATAAAATTGGATGGTTTGAGTTAATAAATTTTAGAAAAATGGTTTATGGTTTGTGTTGTGATTTGAGTAATTTTTAAATTGAACTAATATATATATATATATATATATATATATATATATATATATATATAAATAATTAATAGATTAATTTAGTTGTAAATTCTAATTAATAAGAATAAAAGTGATGACTTACCTTAATCCATGGTTTCAGCTCAACTAGAACTGCTAAACAGTTGAAGCCTGGCTTTCCCACTGTTTAAGTATGTCTTTGTTTTCTATACAAACACCATTTCTCAATCACTCATCTACAAAAGCCAACCAGATGCTTAGCAGCCCCATTAACCCTACGCACTGCTGCCTACCCAACTCCAACATCTCATCAATGGGGCACGGCGGCGAACCCTCAACAACGTCCCCCTCTGCATTCTCCCATGGCGTTCTCAGCAAAGTCATCCTTGTCTATGCGTATGTTGCCTTATGGATTTCCCTCTCCTTCACTGTCATTGTTTACAACAAGTACATTCTCGATCAGAGAATGTACAACTGTCCTCTTCCTATATCTTTAACTCTCATTCACATGGCTTTCTGTTCTACTCTTGCTTTTCTTCTGGTTCGAGTGCTCAAATGTGTTGATGTGGACTCCCTCTCCATGACTCGCCAACTTTATATGGAGTCGGTTGTCCCCATTGGAACGCTCTATTCCCTCTCCCTTTGGCTCTCCAACTCTGCCTACATTTATTTATCTATTTCCTTCATCCAAATGCTGAAAGCTTTAATGCCTGTCGCGGTTTACTCCATTGGCGTGCTCTTCAAGAAGGAGAACTTCAAGACTAATGTTATGGTTAATATGCTTTCCATATCATTCGGAGTGGCCATTGCAGCTTATGGGGAGCTTAAATTCGATATTTGGGGTGTGTTTTTACAGTTAGCAGCAGTTGCTGTTGAAGCTACAAGATTGGTTATGATCCAGATTTTGCTTTCCTCAAAGGGAATTAGTTTAAACCCAATTACTTCACTTTACTACGTTGCACCTTGTTGTTTTATGTTTTTATTAATACCCTGGATGTTCAAGGAGTTGCCACCCTTGAGAGAGACGCCAACTTTTCATTTCGACTACTTGATATATGGGACGAATTCGTTTTGTGCGTTTGCTTTGAATTTGGCCTTGTTCTTGCTGGTGGATAAGACGTCGGCATTAACTATGAATGTGGCGGGTGTTGTTAAGGACTGGCTGTTGATTGCATTCTCTTGGTCTGTAATTAAAGATAAGGTGACGCTCATGAATTTGCTTGGTTACGGTCTGGCATTTGTGGGGGTTGCTTATTATAATCATAGCAAACTGGTCGCCCTCAGGGACCCCGAGGCGCAGAGAAGAGCTCGAGCAGCCGATGAGGAGGCCGCTAGATTGTTGAACCAACAAAACGAAGAGAACTAAAGCTAATTGATAGCAGTTGACAAAATATTGTAAGCACGTATTTATTTATTTCTATGACTTGATAAGGAGAGAAAGCTTTAATCATTTTTTCTTTTTACCTTCTTTCTTTGGATTTCTTTAGAATTCATCTTTAAACTGTACGCTTGCCTCTTAAAATGAAAGAAAAGGACTGATTACATACAACTAAACTTCTTTGGGAGGAGCATCAACATCAACATCTGTATCTTTGCAGCATTTCAGCGTGATTGGGCTTACATTTTGTGCCCCATTCAATATGAAGTGCCAACTTAGGAACGCTTCACACGGTAGAAGCCCATAGAAATAATCCAGTCGGCCATCGTTAATCCTATAAGCTATTCGAGAGAAAATTGTGACTTGTGAGGAAGAGGCCGGTGCCAATTGCTTTCGCTTGTGGCGTGCCTAGCTCAGCTTCTTAATCTTCATATTTCCCCAAGTGCAGCAGCCGCCATTCCTAATATTGAGAAGCAGAGCTCTAAAAATTATGAAACAATGATCCTAGACAGAAGTTTTATGGAGACTTATCATTGTATGTGCAAATTACCTTCCTTTCTCGTAGAATTTTTTAAGAGAGGCATAAACAGGCCCAATTAAAAAAATCGCTGCAAGAGGCTGGCGGGACCTTGAATATTCCCACTGATTTGTCCGTAGTGGAAGCTTGCTGCATCGAGAAGCTGGACGTCTGGGCATACACCGTCCAGAACTAAAGCAAATTTAAATTCATGAGAGAAAAAACTAAAGCACCTTTGGAACATACCAGTGGGGGTTAAGGAGTCATAATTATCCATTATATCATTAAATTAATACGATTTTGAATTTAATCGAATATTTAACATGATTTAACTCTATACTAAAAAGTTTATACCTTTTTATCTCTATATAAGTATTTATATTTATATAATGACGATATATGTAAATATTGTATAAAATCTTTAAATATAAATTATTTATATTTATATGATGAAATTATGGACTTATGTATAAATATTGTATTTAAATATTCAAATACAACTAAAAGGTTATTCATATTCTAATTATTAAAAATAAGATACTTATGTTGATTATATGGTTTTGATTTAATGAGAGATATTGCAGGAAGATAATCTTGTAGAAAGGGATGAGCTCCATCGTCATACAATCAATAATACACATAGAAGAAAATAGTATGAAGTTTCAAGTCCCTCGCTTTATGAAGCTAAAATCCTGAAAACAAGAGCCAAACACAAACCATCCCTTATTTTACAAGGTTAGATCAACATGGAAGAGAAAACATAGCAAGGAAACCACTCTGACATTAACCTAGCACTTGTTCTCTGCAGAGGACCCATCAACAAAAGCAACAATCTGAACAGCTTTAGGTTGCTTCCGCTTGAACCAGAGTGCACAGAGAATATAAATTACAAGGTTTATGAAACTTAGAATGGCTAGAAGACCATAGAAGCAATCAAGCCTTCCGTGGTTTATATTGTCGGCTAACCATCCTTGTCTTCCATTGCTCCCTGTCACCTTCTTCACAACTGACACCAAGAAGCTACTAACAAAGAAACCAAGTGATAAAGTTGTGAGGAAGAGACCAGTGCTCATGGTCTTCATACCTTTGGGTGACTGTGTTATAAAGAAATCAAGTTGACCCGTGTATATGAATGCTTCACCAGAACCGACCAAAAAGAATTGTGGGATCAGTAAAAACACGCTTATTGGTAGGGTTCCAGTGGTTCGACCAACAGATCTGGCCACTGCTAGCCGTTTCTTCTCAGCTAGCGCTGCAGCAACCATTCCGATAGTTGATAGTACTAGTCCTATTGCCATTCTCTGAAGGTTGGTGAAACCTTTAGCAGATAGGAATTAAATGTATCATATTTCTTTTCACGTTATATTGAAAATATTATTGGAATACACACACACACACACACACCTGGTTTCCCCTTCCATCTCTTCCAGAGAGGCATAATGAGACGGTCATAAATTGCCAGAGTGATCAATATAGCTGAAACAAAGAAGACAGTGAGAGAACCAGCTGGAATTTGAAATTTTCCAAATGATCTTTCCATGGTGGTTGCTTGCTCAACTGAGAAGGTGATCAGCTGCGCATAAATGGTCCAGAAAGTAATAGTTGTGGCCCATATTGGCAGGACTCTAACCACCATTTTAACTTCTTCCACCCTTGTGACCGAGTGCAACTTCCAAGGATTTGGGGTGGACTTAGCCTCAAAATCTCCTTCAGCAACAATTGCAGCCTTGTCCAAGAAACTATAAATAACAGAACCGATAAAGAACGAAGGAAGCAAGGAAATATATGCCATATATAGATTTAGTAATGCCATAAATGTTATTAGAATTACCATATGGGACTTACTGGAATTGGTCCGTGTGAGGAACCCTTGACGCCTCAGGAGTATCCTCATGCAGCATGCTAACATTGTACGGAACATCCATCTTCCTCTTCCGTATAGCAGCCATAATAACTTGGAAAATATGAACTATAGGGCTTCCCGAACTTTTCTTGTATCTATATCTTTTAGTCCCGCATAAGAACATTAAGATGGCTGTAAACATGGAGACCGAACAAATTCCATAACCCAGGCTTCGACTCATTTCGTCTTGTACATAGACAAGCACTGTAACAGCAGTCAAAGTCCCTAAGCTAATAAAGAAGAAGAATCGACTGAAAAAGTAAGCCATTTGGGCTTTCTCCTTCTCATCCTTTTCATCAAACTGATCAGTTCCAAATCCTGAAACACTTGATTTTAAGCCACCAGTTCCTAGTGCAATTAAATATAAAGCCATGTATAAAGTTCCCATTTGAAATTCATTGGCTGGTTTGCATGTGGAGGTGGCAGATGCATGGCAAGGATGTGGACGTAGCTGTGGTAGTTTTGTTACAATTGCAAGCATGCCAGTACCCTAAGTCACCATATGTCATCACAATAAAAAATAAAAACCTTAAAGGATTACAGATTGTCTCTCGTCAAAAAGAAAACAAAAGGATTGATGAAAAACAGGTTAATTTTAACCATTGTTTGGACGGAGGCAAATATAGCAATAGTTCTGTATCTTCCAAGGAAAGAATCGGCAAGAAAGCCCCCCAGCAAACAAAGAAGAAAGGATGTGCCCAGGAAATCTGTCACAATGTTTGCCGAAGTTGAACTCGCAAGATGCATTGTCCCCACCAAATATGTCACGAGGTTAACTGCGATTCCCATGGTTGAAAGCCTCTCGCACAGTTCTATCACTGTAAAATTAATGTTTTGGATTAACTAAAGTGAATTTCTCTTGTTTAGCTTGTTTTAAGGGTCTAAATTTTAATTTTGAAAGCAGCCATCAACTTCTTTTATGTCCTAGCTGGGAAACGATAGCAGAAAGTGAGGCTTATACGTTGTTTTACACAAGTAGGTCTATAAATAAATAAATAAATCAACAAGAGAAAAGGATTAATATTGGTATCAGAAATTGATAATATCGACCGGACGATCATAGATTGTCTGCTTTATATATTCCATCGACTGCATACAGAATATGACATGAATATTATCAACATTACAAGTTTAAACGGACTAGATATCTGACGCTTGGTTCCATTTAACTGCTTCACCCAAAAGTAAATAAAAGTGAATCAGTGAAACATCTCTTTAGTCCCATACAGCCATCACCTTTTGCATGGACCACCTGCTTGTTACTTGTATGGAAGTTTATAAATTTTAATTTTGTATTATATATATATATATATATTATTAATCTTCCATCTTTAATCAAGACGTTAAAAACTTTAATATATGTGCACTGAAAGTGAAGATTGAATATTTCTCTCTGAAAGTCATGGAGATACCCTCATGAAGATTGTAGAAAACATCCCAAAATATAAACTATATGATTTGCAGATCATAAAGGTATAGAGTTCGATACTCATAAGGTATATATATGTGTGTGTGTGTGTGTGTGTGTGTGTGTGTGTGTGTGTGTGCGTGTGTGTGTCTGAAGAGTGAATATTTCTCTCTGAAAGTCATGGAGATACCGTCATGAAGATTCAAGAAAACATCCCAAAATTTAAACTATTCGATTTGCAGATCGTAAAGGTATTAGAGTTCGATATTCATAAGGTGTGTGTGTGTGTGTGTATCTCAAGCAAAACTATAAGACTTTGGACTAGAGCAGGTATGCATCATAAGCAGTAGAGTGAAGAAAATAAACCTAGGATAAGTGCAGCGGGAACCCAACCCCCAGTTTTAGCTCTGTCAGCAGGAAAACCCTTGTAGTCCATGGCGTCTGCAACTGTCCGACTCATCTCACTCTCCTGGAAAACCACAGGTGTTTTTAAAAAAAATATTTTCAATTGCTATTGAACAGTCAAGCATCTCATGAAGGCAAGAGGAACTGTAAACTAATCAGTTACAAACCATTTTCAAAGTTCGATCAGAGAAAATAACACACAAAATACTGAAAACGAAAGCTGCAAGAGACTAAAAAGATTTTTTTTTTTTTTTGGTTTTAAACTCCAACCCATGATTCTAACTCCTTTGTAGCTTCTCCTTTTATAGACGATGAGTCCAATAAATGAAGAATATAAGGGACCCCCCACTATGAAACAAAGACAGGTCACTGCTTGATTATGACAAAAGGTAAGGATTAGGTAGGGCATTTGTGATGGAAAGGTTGAAGCACTGACTAAAATTCTGTATTTCGTGTGGGATATACTTTATAAAAATAGTGACAAATCCAAAGGTGACGTTGATTTTGGGAAGGCAAGAAAGCGATTTAGAATCAGGAACATAAAACGCCAATATATTGATTCAGTCTCATGGCCTCGTCACCATCTTATCTCCATTAACTACAATCATCGATGACCAGGGCCATGGTAGTTGCCAATAAACACCAATCGAAATATATCCAGATTGAAAATGCCCAGGTGATTTACCCATGCCGGGGAAATAATGCAGTTGAACCCAGACAACTGCATCTGAATTAGTGATATCCAACTGGCCATTGGAGGAAACATGTGTCCAATGTAAGAAAAAAGACCTGTCCAAATAAAGACTCCATATCTGACCAGATAACCCTACGCGGGTCCTCTCCACTTCTTCTCTGTCTTCTTTTCTTCGTCCACCAAGTTTTAAGTTTTGAATTTTATATCTGCATTTCAACCAGATGTCTCACTGCATCAAGCTCCCAGATGACCAACATCATATATTTTAAAATTCATGTACGGACATTCAACTTTTCTTCAATTTTGGATCTCGAAGTGTCCGGGAACAGTAACTTCGCCCCTCCAATAATTTGAGCTCTTCGTGAATAAGCACTAGTGAATTTTCTTTGCTATCCTACCAACCGCCATTGAGGAATTAAAGTTTTCTCTCTAGGCACTACCCGACATGCAGTGGTACTAGAATTTTCGCTCAGGGGGGTCTCCACAACTCCCTCACTGCTTATCACTTACTCTTAAAATATTTCTAATTATAATCATTGAAATTTAGCTACAATTCACTAAAAATGAAATTTAAAAATCATGATAAAAGTGTACAAGTTTTGATTTCCCTGACATAATTCTAGAGAGAAAGTTTATTCCTACTGGAGGGAAAACAAAGAGCATGGAACAATGACAATATCGACCAAAAAAATTGTACTCACATAACAAAATGAACCAAAAAAGGGCAAGAGACTAATTTTAAGCTTAATATCAAATTTTATCTTGACGAGATACTGATGTTTGTTAAAATTTAAAGAAGTAACAAAATAAAAAAAAGGTAAAAAAATTTTAAATCCAAAACAGTAAACACTGTATGATAATGATAAATTAAAAGATAAACATTCCTAATATCATATACCAAGACCTATTGATAAAATTCTATATACTAATTTTTTAAAATCTAAACAGTCACCTATCCGTTGATAATTTTTTATCCAAATTTATTAATTTTTTTTTGTTAAAATAACCAAAATATCATTATAAAAATAAAAATTATAATAAAAATATAAAATAACATTTAAATAAAAAAATATTAAATATTGAATTATTAAATAAAAAATAATAATCACTACCCTCAACAACAATGATCGTAAAAAATGAAATCAAATAACCAAAAACGATTGCATAACCATCTTTTTTCTTTGATAAAGATGGTCAGACCTAACCCTTTTGACTATCAATGATTATTGAAAATGGTCGATAAGAACAAGACGACCATTTTTAACCATTTATGGGTATCGTTGATGGTGAAGATCACTAGCTTTAACTGTTTTTTAAACTAGGGTGCACCTGATTTTATTTTATTTGTGATCATTGCTACCGATTGTAGTGATTGTTTTAATTTTAAAAATGTTTAAATATTTTTTATAATTTATTTTAATTGTAATATTTAAATATTTTTATAAATTATGTTTTATTATTTTTTAAAATTTTTATTACAAAAATAAAAATATTTTTTAATTATTGATATTTAATTATTAACTATTAAATTTAAACATCTATTCTGATTAATAAATAACATTCCAGTTTAAAAAAAATTAAGATTTGAATTTTCATCTTTTAGGGAAAACTATAGGTGGGAATGCGTCTTCAGCCTAGTTTATAATACAGAATTAACATGTGTATAAGAAATAGCCAAACTTTACGTCAATTACATAAAACTGATATTCTAATGATTACTTCAGAATAAGATTAGATTCAAATCAAATCAAATATAAACAGTAACATATTCATATTCGGACTTATTTTATACTGTTTAGATTCAGATTCGTATTCGTATTCGTCGAATATTTTTATAATTAAGTTTGTATTCGTATTTGATTCGTATAACTAAGTTTATATTCGGTTTGTATTCGTATTTGATTTATATAATTTGTTTTTATATTTATTAAAAATTATAATTAATAAAATTTAATTAAAAAATTATTATTTTAAGTTCGGATTCGTATTTATATTCAGTTCCCATAGTTCGTGTTCGGGTTCGTGTTCACTGAATTTTAAAATTGCAGTTCGGGTTCGTATTCGTATTTGAATTTGTTTGATTCATTTCAAACTTATTCAAATCGAATTTAAAAACGAATCTGAATATATTCAATTCGAATCCAGCCCCACTTCAGAAAAATCAGGCGACAAACTAAACACGCAAATTAGAGATTAAAAATAATAATTCTGAGGTAAAGGGGACGGAAAAAGGGTACGGAGAGGGATATTATTCTACGTATATAATCAGCAAAAATTTTCTCTAACCACCATAACGGGAATGGCTGAGGGCAAGAGGATGATCATCCTCGCCCCTCCCGTCTCATTGCAATCTCTAAATGGAAACGTTCGAACCAGCTGTTCTTCGAAACTTAAAAATGTGAGTGTTCTTGTGGCACTGTTGTAAACCTCATGAGCTACAATATCTACCCATGCATTAATTTGGGCCGCTTTTACATCTTCGTTGTGTTCTCATGATTACCCGCCAACTAAATGCCAAAGCCTTTCAAGAGGTAGCCAAACAACGGTTGACCAATTCTAAATATATCCAGTCGTCGAAGCACGTTCACCAAGTGTTCGACAAAAGCTCCCTTCGAGATATTTTACCCATTAATTCTTCCATGCTTAATTCTATGCGCAAAAATCGTCCCTTTCAAGCTCTTGAAATCTTCAGAAGGCATCTTCAGTTGGGTTGTATCAATGATATTGACCAAGTTACAATTGCTGTTGCTTTCAAGGCTTGTAGCGGTTGCCAAAAACCAGGGTGCCAAATCCACGGGTTTGCTATTACTTCTGGATTCATTTCGTATATCACGGTTTCAAATTCATTGATGAATATGTACTGTAAATCGGGTCAATTTGATAGGGCTTTATGTATATTTAACAACTTGAGCAATCCCGATATTGTTTCGTGGAATACTATTCTTTCGGGTTTTCAAAATAATGAAGATGCGTTGAGATTTGCTCTTAGAATGAATTCATATGGGGTTGTTTTTGATTCAGTTACTTACACTACTATTCTTTCGTTTTGTTTGGATCAGCAGGGGATTTTATTTGGGTTGCAATTACATTCACTTATAGTCAAGTTTGGATTAGATACTGAAATTTTTGTAGGTAATGCTCTTATAACCTTGTACTCGAGATGGGGGTATTTAGTTGAAGCTAGGAGTGTGTTTGATGCAATGCCAAACAAGGACTTGGTATCGTGGAATGCTATGATATCAGGTTACACGCAGGAAGGGAACTATGGGTTGGAAGCTATTTATACGTTTATTGATATGGTAAGAGAAGGGATAAGGCTTGATCATGTATCATTCACTAGTGCAGTTTCAGCTTGTGGTCATGAAAGAAACTTACAGTTGGGGAGACAGATACATGGTTTGACTATAAAAACAGGATATGGAACACATCTTTCAGTTGGAAATGTTTTGATCTCGACATACTCAAAATGTGAGGCAATTGAAGATGCAAAGTTGGTGTTTGACGGGATGGATGAACGTAATGTAGTTTCTTGGACCACAATGATTTCTATGAATGACATACATGCTGTGTTTCTTTTTAGTGAGATGAGATTAGATGGGATTTATCCAAATGATGTTACGTTTGTTGGGCTAATCCATGCCATAACAGTTAGAAATTTGCCTAAAGAAGGGCAAATGATTCATGGGTTTTGTATAAAGGCTGGCTTTGTGTTAGAACTAAATGTTTGTAATAGCCTCATCACCATGTATGCTAAGTTTCAGTCCATGCAAAACTCAAAGAAGGTTTTTGAGGAGCTTAACTACAGAGAAATTATATCGTGGAATGCTTTAATCTCAGGTTATGCTCAAAATGGATTGTGTCAAGCAGCATTATTAACATTTTTGTTCGCAAGTTCTGAATCTAAGCCAAACCAATACACATTTGGAAGTGTCTTGAGTGCAATTGGTGCTGTGGAGGATATATCTCTTAAACATGGGCAGCGGTGCCACTCTCATATAATAAAGCTTGGGTTGAATACTGATCCAGTTGTTTCTGGTGCTCTCCTTGACATGTATGCAAAGCGTGGGAGCATTTATGAGTCCCAAAGAGTTTTCAGTGAGACTCTTCAGAAGAGCCAATTTGCTTGGACAGCAATAATCTCTGCCTATGCAAGACATGGAGACTATGAATCAGTGATGGATTGGTTTAAGAAGATGGAGAAGGAAGGGATCAGACCTGACTCAATCACCTTCCTTTCCGTACTCACTGCTAGCGGTAGAAAGGGGATGGTTGATATTGGCCTTAAGCTCTTTGACTCAATGGTGGAAGATTATGAAATTGAGCCATCCCCGGAACATTATTCTTGTATGGTAGATATGTTGGGCCGTGCTGGGAGACTCAAGGAGGCTGAGGAGCTGATGGGTTGCATTCCAGGAGGGCCGGGGACGTCTATGTTGCAAAGCCTGCTAGGGGCTTGCAGGATACATGGGAATGTGGAGATGGGTGAGAGGGTGGCGGATGTTTTGCTGGAAATGGAGCCCACGGAGTCAGGTTCATATGTATTAATGTCCAATTTGTATGCTGAGAAGGGGGACTGGGCAAAGGTTGCAAAAATTAGGAAAGTGATGAGGGAGAAAGGAGTAAAGAAGGAGGTGGGATTTAGTTGGGTGGATGTAGGTGATATTGATGGTTTGCACGGATTTTCATCAGGTGACAAGTCTCACTCACGATATGAGGAGATTTGTAGAATGGCAGAAAGCCTGGGATCAGAAATGAAATATCTAAGAGAGAGAAAGAAAGAGCAATTTCAATGTAGTTTCATTTAGAACAGAAACCTTAGAGATCTGACTGTTGTAGTCCTAAACGAAAGAAGCAATATCAATCAGCATCAAGGCCAAAACATCACATTAGGAACTCAAAAAGGGGTAATTTCTGGTTGAAATTTCAGAAAATTTCTTGAACCAAAATATCAAATTTATGAACTAGGTTTTGGCTTCAAAACTATCAATATTGCTAAACCTTAATGGAAGATGTCTTGTGGAAACCAAATTGTCAAGCTAGCCCACCTCGTTGGTTTCATTGGTATCTATTATATTAATGTTGATGATATCGATTGTAGATTTCTTTAGATTTCTGATTCATTATAATGATTTGTAGCTAAATTGCTAAGCACATGGGCAAGGAAGCAATTTTATTGCAAAATTAAAAGCATTCAAAGTTCCAAAGAAACACGTTCGCAGGCATAAAAACAAAAGAAAAGTCTTGGACCCCATGAGTAGAAGCTGTCCATGACAACATGTCTTAAACAATCCCCATGAACAGGTGAAGATGAGATTTAATTCCTGAGTATATGTATCCATATCCCCATTGAATTCAGTTCTCTTCTCGTGGTCTGAGTGTTTCTTAAATCAGCTTTGGTCTTATACATTGTGTTGTGGAGTTGTCAGGTTAGCCATATTTTTTACTCAAGTCCATTCTAGACATTAGAAAAATAATTGAGGCAGGCAATAGTAGCTGTAGAAACTTTGTTGTGATCTTCAGAAAAATATATATAAATGTGACGAAGAAAGGTAGATGGGATTGCTTTGATATGTATGGGGCAAGAGATGGAGAATTGAATGTCCCCATATATTTGCCACCTCTGCAGTACAGCAAGTTTTGCTGGGTGTGCTACCTGGAAATGTAACCAAAAGTGAAAATGATAAGATCTTGCAGACAAAAGTTGAACAACCGCAGGAAGAAATTGAGAAAAAGATAAATTTAGAATTAGTATTATATTCCAAAGGAAAGATACAAAGAAGAAATCTGATACACTTTTCATAAAGTCGAAATCCCATCAAATGAGGAGAGTTCTTTTTATGATCTTGATCTCCCATATATGATTCCGACCCAATTTTTATTTTCTTTCGGGATGATTATTATTATTATTATTATTATTAATGATGATGAATATATTGTTATTGATTTCAGGCCCACAAGAGCTATTCAATCAACTCCATTCTTTTGTCCCATCTAATTATCTAAGAATGGAATGGTAGGTAAATATGATGCCTTCACATTCTCAAATTATGAAACAAAAAAGCACAACATATATGAAAACACATTCAAATAACTTAAGCCAGGTAGCTGTTCCAAATAATAAATAAAATAAAAAGTCGAATGATTATTTCCTATAAAACTTTGATAAAACGATGATATTTTTTTCTTTTAAATTAAAAATGAGAATATGGTATTATTATAGACCCCATAATACAAGACCTCACATGCACTACAGGAAGAGAAAAGGCTCAAATGACTATTCACCTTTTTATTGAATTTGTTAAAAAAGTTGTTAATTTTTGTATAAAATTGTTGAATGGACAGAAAAATCAGTAAGATAAATAATATTTTACCTTTAAAATTTTATTAATTTATATTAATTTTATTTAAAATTCATAAGATAAAAAAATTTTAAATTTAACAGTCGACGAATCCTGACATTTTATTAATTAATATTAACATAAGTTAATAATAGAATTTCATTTATTGAAGAATAATTTTTAATAATGAATAAAACTAGAAAGAAAAAAGATTTTAAAATTAAAGTGAAATTTTTTTTATAATATTAGAAATAAAAAATATTAATTTTATTTTAATATTTAAATAAAATAATATAAATATTATTTTTGACTGAGATTTGGGGTAAAACAATATATTTTTTTAACCTAAAGTTGGGATTATTGTCTTTTTATCAAACCTTGGGTGGGACATAGTCATTTGGCCTATAGTCACCTCTGTCTTTTAATGTTCGATTTCTGAAGTGGTGGAAAGGAATTTATTGTAGGCCACGGGAGTTTCGTGCACCTACACACCAGTCAAAAACAACCCAGTTTTTCTTTACTTTTGATGGACTGATTGGTTCGTGACCGTCAAGATCACATGTTTTTCTCGTGTAGGTTTTTAATTATTGACTTGATTGTTTCTCGGGAAAAGCACATGAGAAGCAGAAAAGAACGAGTCCTTTTGACCGAGCCAACGTTTTCCCCGTCAAAATTACCAATTTCCCACGAAATTTTGTATGCATGCGGTTCCAAAGCCACTCATTAATCAGGATCACAATGATTAGTGGCTTAATCATGACAATTAATCAAGATCATTAATTTAATGTATTTTTTAGTGATAATACGAGAAAAATATACGTATATTTAAAGATGTAGGGTGTAATTTTTTATTTACATTTTCAGAAAAAACATATTTACTTTGGACACATTCGGGTACACGGATGAATATTCCTGTCTGTAATCCACTTCTTCTGTCAGAAACAGAGGTTAGTGGAGGTGTCAGTTGATGAGTTACCATGTCTTAAACATAATTAATTATTTTAATCTTTTTTGGATCTTGAATTAGGCATGAGCTGATATTCTGTGCTTGTAATTACATATTTGAATGGATATAAAATGCCCTGGAAAGCAGGGCGGAAGGGAGAATTAAAGTCCTTCTTCATCTTCTTCGTTCATACACTGCATGCATGCTCCACCTACAATGGCAGCGACCACCGTTAGCAGAGATGAATCTGACTATGACAGCAGCTCCTCCTCCATAACGGTGCCGGACTCCAGCCGTAGTTTCATGAGCAATCTCAGCTTCGGTAGTCGCCGTAGTTCCATCTCGGTTTGCTCCTCCTCCGCTGAAACCTCTCTTTGCAACTCCAAAAAGCCGCACAAGGCTAACCAAGCCGCGTGGGAAGCCGTGAAACTCCTCAGAAGAGCGCAGGGTCGAGTTGGTCTTGACCATTTCAGGCTTCTGCGCCGGCTGGGGAGTGGTGACATTGGGAATGTTTATCTTTGCCAGATAAGGAACCCTGTGGTGGGACTGCCGCAGTGTTTTTACGCCATGAAAGTAGTGGATAGAGAAGCACTCGCCGTAAGGGATAAGCTACACAGAGCTGATATGGAGAAGGAGATTTTAACTATGCTCGATCATCCTTTTGTACCAACGCTTTACGCGGAGTTTGAGGCGTCTCATTACTCTTGCTTAGTTATGGAGTACTGTCCTGGCGGAGACTTGTACGCCGCTCGCCAACGACAGCCGTGGAAGCGGTTCAGTGTTTCATCGGCCAAGTAAGTTGTTAAGAGTTTAAGTCTTATAATAATGATAATGGCTTGATTCTTATTTTGTAAGAAATTGTCAACTGATTCATCAGGTTTTACGCGGCTGAGACTCTCTTGGCTCTAGAGTATCTACATATGATGGGCATAGTTTACAGAGACTTAAAGCCAGAAAATGTGCTGGTTAGGGAAGATGGCCATATCATGCTCTCGGATTTCGATCTTTCTCTCAAATGTGACGTTGTTCCGAAGCTGCTGAAGCCGAAACTCAACTTGGAAGCTATTGACAAGTATGAAAAATACTGCTCAGTTCCATCGTGTGCGACACCCATGCAACCAGTGCTATCTTGTTTCTCAGCCTCAACAAGGAAGAAGAAATTTACAATCACGACAATCACAGAACAAGTAGAAGGTACTGAAGAAGTCGACCCAGAACTAGTAGCTGAACCAATCAACGCTCGGTCGAAGTCATTCGTGGGGACGCATGAGTACTTAGCGCCGGAGGTGATATCAGGGCAGGGCCATGGCAGCGCCGTGGATTGGTGGACATTGGGGGTGTTCTTGTACGAGATGATTTACGGGACAACACCTTTCAAAGGTGAAAACAACGAGAAAACACTGGTCAACATTCTTAAAAAGCCATTAACGTTTCCAAGAATGGGGGTTACTAGCAGTAAAGAATTCGAAGAAATGGTCAAAGTACAAAATCTTATAAGCAGGCTTCTAGTGAAGAATCCCAGGAAGAGAATTGGAAGCTTAAAGGGTTCTGTAGAGATTAAGAGGCATGAGTTCTTCAAGGGTGTAAATTGGGCATTAATTAG
Organism: Anacardium occidentale; assembly: GCA_026122585.1. Taxonomy (NCBI): domain Eukaryota; kingdom Viridiplantae; phylum Streptophyta; class Magnoliopsida; order Sapindales; family Anacardiaceae; genus Anacardium; species Anacardium occidentale. The sequence goes on from JAJEJH010000626.1 coordinate 46,714, forward strand.
ATCGATTAAGCCTCCAGAGGTTCCTAATGACCATCTTTACAAGATTAGGAATACTTTACCAAAGTTGAGCAAGAGAGACAGAGATGCACCCTATCAGATACCCCATCATTTTGACTACTTCTAACTGGAAAATGTAAATAAAATATTAAACGACAGTTTGTCTATTCTTAATAATATCATTTTGCAGTAATATGTAATATATGCTTACGTATCCCATTCCATAATTGTCCCAAGGTGGGGGCGGACAGCATTGTGTTTGGTGTCTTTACACAGTCCAACCACCCCTGAGCTCACCCTCACCATCCCACATGTCTATTGCCACCACTTCTGTGCATATAGCAGTATGCGACCATGATGCTTTCCAACCCTCTATCAGAATCCACAACTTGGGGATTCTCACAATTTGGTTAAGCCATTGCTCTTCCCATTCTCACAATATTAGTCCAAGTTTACCCCATTTGGTTTCTTCAATCCATGGTTAAAGTTTGTATTTTTCTTACAGAAAAGGAAAAAGGAAGAGAAAGAGAAGAAAGGGATGGGAAGAGTGGCTCCTCACAAATGTATAAAATGACTTTCCTTTGGTGTTTCATCAAAGTTGCCAAGGAAAATAGTCATTCTGGCCTAATGGGAAATTGATGATAGGAATGAATGATACATTGCAATTTGAAAATGGGGACCGTCAGGACTCTCAGGAGACAGCTTGCAGCAGCACGCGGCTTTCTTTGCCCGGTTGAGAAAGTGACACCCTTTCGTCTTTCTGCAACAAAACAAGAAACCCACCCCTTTTTCCCCACATGATTTTGGTCCAGAACACTTGACAACATTTTTCATGATGCATGAAAACAACTGAAGAAGAAGACCACACATGGCATAACATGCAAGCCAGTCAGCAGTATTTTGGGGAAGATGATGATCCAGTCGCCAAAAGATTCCTTGTGTTTTTTCTTCAGACCATCATTTGCATAGAATAACCATTACACTTAATATAAGCATAGCTTTACGGTAAATCAAATCAACATTAATTTAAACAGTCAGACCAGGCAGTTGCAACCCACTGAAAGATTAAAGATCCAAGATCAGATCCATCAAACACCTGTTCAAATCTCATGTATGGAGCAGTTTAGCTTTAAGGCTACCCATGGTTTTGGGCATCAAACGGCTGGCTCCTGACATTTTTATCACTTAAAATCACATGTACAATAAAATTGTTTTAAATAACTTTTGTGGATCTCAGTGTTTATAAATTATAATAAAAAGTGGATAAAGTGGTCAAATAGTCAGCTTGATAAGGAAAACCAGGGGCATCTAGATACAAGGGGACAACCCAATGAATGAACCGACCATAAACAGAGGGACATAGAAAAAAACTGACTTCTGACCCTTAGTATTCAAGTGAAACCATCAACTCTGCACAGTGTGGCTCAGTATTTGAAAGCAACATGTGGCATGGACGAACTCTGCCTCTTTCCTTTTCACCACTAACTCCTGAGTCCCTTCCCTATAAATATCCAACGAAACCTCATTATCTCTTCAAGCAGTGCATCAATTAAGTATTAACTTCCTTGTAAGCATATCCCACTTGTATTTCTTCTACATTCTTATAATGGCGAAAAATGTGGCTCAGTCTCCTCTTGAGAGGTCTAGTTTGGCTTCACTTGATCAAAAGCTGGCCATGGCTAAGCGTTGTGCTCATGGTATGTTTCTGTCACCTTTAATTCTTCATCCTTCGTTTTTGGCTCACCTGTTTCAACTTTATTTTTTATACCAAGATCATCATGAGATAACATCTTAAATTCATAGCTAGGCGATTAAAAGATACTAATTGATTCATCAGTATCCTATATGTAAAAAGGAAAGGTCTCTCTCCATTGCCAAAAGAATGGCCCTTTTGCAGGTAGGGGACCGGGTTCCAGAGACCTGAATCACACCTCTTTTTCACCCTCAAGTATTGAACAAAATTTAATAGTTGGAGATAATTTTGAGGGCCGAAAACCACTTAATTTTACTTCTCTCTCTCTCTCTCTCTATATATATATATATAATATGAATGATATACAGCTCTAATTTATTCTCTTAATTAATCTGATTTAAGGTGTAATTGCGGGAGCCAAGGCGGCTGTTGTCGCCAGCATTGCCACTGCTATTCCAACTGTAAGTCTTCCGAATACCTCAAGATTTATAAAACCGATAACATGTATATATTCTAAAAACAATTTATCATAATTTCCATTTCTAAAATGCATGCAGCTGGCTAGTGTGAGGAAGCTGCCTTGGGCAAGAGCCAATCTCAACCATACGGCTCAAGCTCTCATTATCTCCACAGGTAACCATCCTTCATGGTGACTTTTTTATCATTACTGTTAGGCCGTGTTGTTCTTTAAATTTATTGGTTATGAATTACAGTGGCGGGCGCCGCATACTTCATAGTTGCTGACAAGACTGTTCTGGCCACTGCCCGGAAGAATTCCTTCAAGCACTCTGACATGGAAGCATTCTAGATATCTTTCAAATACCATCTAGAATTGCTATTAAGATAAAAATATTCTTGTCGTTGTTATAATCTTTTGAGAAGCAACCTTGCATGTACTCTCATTTATCCATGTATAAATAAAAAGAAAAAGAAAACAAATTTCTAGCTTTTTACTGGGCATTCTGGGTGAAAAAACCAGGGGCATTGAGGCAGATCCAAAGATTCAACCGACCACAATAGAAATCCAACCAAAAACAAGGCTTAAGTGTTGAAGAGAAACCATCAAAAAATTATCTCAGATTCCCAAACTGGGGTGCTCTGTCTTTCTCTTCCACCAACTACTCCAAATTTCCTATGAACATTCCCACCAAATCTCACAATCTCTTCATGCCATACATCAATTTATAACTTGCAAACTAACATATCCCACTTCTTTTTCCTCCATTTACGTTTCTTACAATGGCCAAAAATGTTGCTAAGTCTCCTCTTGAGATGTCCAGTTTGGCATCACTTTACCAAAAGCTGGCCAAGGCAAAGCGTTGCTCTTATGTTATGTCTAATGTCACCTTTTTTTTTTATTCATTTTTTGTCACTGTTTCAACTATAATTTTTCAGGATCATTATGATATAACATGCTTAGATTTTCTTATAGTAGGCGATCAAAATATCCTAACTATTTCATGAACATTTTGCATATAGGAACCTAATCTCCTATATGCTAGAAGTTCGCTTTCTATTGTGACAAGAGTGGGAGGAAGTGAACCGGATTCCATAGACCCAGATTGTATCCACTTTTATTGTTGAAAATGACTCAAACCAAGGGATATGAGTGATGCAATATGGAAAAAGATCTATCGACAAACATGTAGGATAATTCGTTGGTGTCTCACTTGGGAGCAAAAGTATGCAGAGTGTGGAGGAAAAACATTTGGAGAAGAGTATTGAACAATGTAATATATTTGAAAGAATCAAAATTTTCAATTTGATTACCAACCAAGTACGTCTGTGAACGATCACATAAACAGGCATTGATTGTTTGAATTTAGATGAAATCATAAAAGATATTGATGAAGTGTTATGAGGTTATGTTCTGTGAGTATGAGCACCTAGTCACCACTTTGATTCACAAAAAAGATAAAATATCTTATGAATTTGTTTGTAGTATTCTTTTAAATTATGAAAAAGAACTTTTGGAAAAGGGGAAAATAGAGATTTATTAGATTCAATCTTTAATGGTTAGAGATCATTCTCTCTTGTAGTAATGAAAGGTGTGAAGAATAATAATTTATACTACTCGCAAGGAATTACAATCTTACATCAACAACTATAGTCTCTTAGATGGTTGTAGAATTGAACATAGAATTGATAGTAATCATATTATAACATATACATGTAAGGCTAATAAATATGTATGTTATCCAACGATAACTAAACAATTGAAGAATTTAAAATCGAAAGTGTATCTCCTGTCATGATAAATTTTTGAGTTATAAAAATTAGCTATTGTAATTCTTCCTTAAATAGGTCGTCTTCGTCAAAATTGAAAACCAACGCTTCCAATTTTTTACTAAAAACCTCTGATGGGATGAATGATGTATACAGTGAAAATTAGAGACCAAATTTTTGCATTCGTAAAAGTCTGATAACACGTCTATTATATGCAAAACGGAACATTTATATATAAATTGCCAAAAAACAATTTTGCCTCTATTTATAAAGTGTAAAAATCATTTAACCCTCCAAATAAAATGTTAGAATTAATATTTTTTTTCTTTTAAATAATTCTAACAATTTATGCATTTAGGACATGCGAGAGATAAAGTAATGAAAAGTTTGGTGAAATAAAACGAATTTAAATTCCTTTAACCCTAAAGAAGAATTTTCTACTAGAAAGGTGCTTTTAGGGCTAAGTCATGCTTATCTACATGCTCCCATTGACTATTTTGACTCTACCTTTGTATTCCTTCCAATGTATTTTTAATTGAATATAATTATTCTTTTAGATTTTAGAATTCCTTGTTTTCACAAATCAAAGGTTATTAAAAGTTTTATTTACCCTAAAGAAATTGTTGAAAAATATATACATTAAAATAAATTCAATATTCAATATAACCATCATACCTTTAGAATGTACTTATAAAGTTTATAGTGTTACTTGTCAAATATGATTTTGAGTCCTATGCTCAGAGGCATCCTATCATCATCTTCATTGGGGGAGCCTTTAGCAGTAGGCAATAATTCTAAAGTATTATGAACACCGTAAAAAATTTGAAATCTTTTGCTAGGTAATACATTGATCGTTGTCCCTACTAACAAAATCAATGGATAGTCATCTGAGAAGCTTATGTACTCTTTGCGACTAATTAGTTAGAGGAAATTATATCTCTTATTGTTCTATGAGAGTAGCACATTTGATATTGTCTTTCAAGTGTGACTTAGTGGTTGTATATTGGAAGTTGTTGTTTATAATGTGAGTTATCTATTAGTAGTGCAGTACCATCATATTTTAAGCGTTATTTGCACATATTCAGTTGACAATTTTATGATATAAATAACCATTTGTACACCAATAATTGATATTGATGATGACTGAACTATGATGTACACACAATCAATCAATTATTATGTGAGTTTGACTTAATTTGCATAAAACATTTAAACGTTACTATGACACAAGTTAGTCTTCACACGTCGACAATTGTTTACACGTTAAAGATTAATGTATTCAGAACATGAGCAAATTGGCCAAAATAGAATAACCTCTTACTCCAAAATTAGACGTATGTTATAAATTGACATCACTGCAGCACAAATTTTTAGTTTTTGGTAAGTTAAACTTTACACCTCAAAAATTATTTTCACACTAAGATTTGGTGTATTTATGATGCGAATTGTTTGCATATTGAATCAACATGTTTATGTTATCAGTTGGTTGTACCTCAATTGTTAGTTGTATATTCAACTACTAATTTATGATTTTGGTATTATGACTATTTGAGGTTTTTCTTTGTATCATTTTAGAGGGAGTCTTGAAAAATATACCTCATTTATAATTATCATATTTGGGATTTTGTTTTTCTTCTATAATATGTTGGAGAATAACGTGTCAAAGCTTAAATAGATAAAAGTATTTTCTATAAGGTTTCTCATCCTAACCTCAAATCGTTGATTTAGTTTTGCATGAACTAATTAGAGGTATACAATATTGAGCCCTATGTAAGAGAGATTATAATAATTGTGAATGAAATTTGTTATATAGTTTTATGTCCACCATGTGATATAAGTGAACGTGAATAATTAGAAATACATGATTATACAAATAAATCAAGAACACAAAAATACTTTTAATACAATTCACTCGATTATTTGAAAGACTACATTTATTATTATGTTAATATTTAACTAGAATATATCTAATGGTCACAAAAAGATAATTCCTTTTTAGTGTCATGTGCGACTTGTAATCTCTTCTATCTCCCTATAATCTTTCACAATTATACAATAAAGAAGTTAATTTTTTAATCTTATCCATTATTATTCAATTTAAAATTTAAAATTAATTTTTTGTTCTATTTCATATAAAGATAAATAATTATCTTATCTTGATTCAGTGAGAAGTTACAAGAACCTGGGTAGTGGGGCTTCAAATTTGGCCAAAATACGATACATTGAAGGTTTGAGTTTTACCAATAGTCATTGCATGTACAAGAACCATCTTTGAAATGGTGGAAACGATTTCTATCTCTAGCAATAATTTCCCTATTGAAGATCTTTGATATTAGCTTCGTTGCAGAATGACAATTCCTACATACACGAAGATTCTTCACAATTCTAATTGTTGTCCCTGGCTTAGTACTAATCAAACCGAAAGCAATTGCCAACTTTTCACTGTGATGACTCAAGGCCCCTTCCTTCCATTCCTCATCCATGTCATAGAGCACTTCGGATGTATCAGGAACAAATCCAGACTTCTCCAAGAGTGTATCTATTTCATCCAACATCTCATATATTTCTTTGCACTGAGGATGAACTTTGTCGCCCACAAGAAACTCATGAACTACACTGTCCACTTCAATTGAGCTACAACCAGGAACCTTCTTCATTCCCTTGTCATTTAGCCTGGTTCTTATTCTTGCTACATCAGTCCATCGACCTACTCCTGCATAAATATTTGATAATAGCACATAAGCCCCAGTGTTTTCTGGCTCTAGTTCAAAGAGATTTTTTGCATAACATTCACCCAACTCCACATTTCCATGTGCCCGACAAGCTCCTAGTAATGAAGTCCAAATTGCCCCGTCCGGCTTCATTTCCATAGTTCCTATCAGAGCCTCCGCTTCATCAAACAATCCAGCACCGCCTAGAAGATCTATCACACAACCATAGTGTTGCAATTTTGGTGAAATTTTGTAATCTTTGATCATTGACGTGAAATATTGGCGTCCAAGATCTAGTAATCCTGCATGTTTACAGGCAGACAAGACACCAACAAATGTGATATCATCTGGTAAGAATCCTTCACTGATCATTCTTGAAAAGAGTTCAAAAGCCTTATCTGCTTTTCCATGCATGGCTAACCCAGATACCATTGCGTTCCAAGAGGCCAAGTTTCTGGAATTTATGCCATCAAAAACTTGTGCTGCTGCCTCTATATTTCCACATTTAGCATACATGTCAACAAGACTTGTCCAGAGGGATATATTGTTTAGTTTTTGAAAGTTCTTGTCTATATACGCATGAATCCATTTGCCCAGATCAATGGCACCTAAATGGGCACAAGCCGGGAGAATGCTTAAAAAGGTGACATCATTAGGCTCTATATCTGATCTTAGCATTTGCCGAAATAACATTAACGCTTCCTTGTAGTGGCTCATATGAGTATAGCCACCAATCATAACATTCCATGAGATAGCATCCCTTTGCTCTAATCTGTCAAACAATTCACGAGCCTTGTCCAAATCACCACATTTTGAGTACATATCAATAAGGGCATTAACTGTATGAAGATTATTTCCAAGTCCATGTTCCTCAATCAAAGAGTGAACCCGGTTGCCCAAATCAAGACAACCCAAACGAGCACAAGCGGAAAGGACAGTAACCACTGTGCTTTCATTGGGAACAACATTTCCATTACAAGTCTCTTGAAAAACTTCCAACGCCTCTTGATATCGCCCACTTTGAGCATAACCAGAAATCATAGCATTCCAAGAGACCCCATCTCTCACGGGAATATCATCGAATAGCTTTCTAGCCTCATCCAGATAACCCCTCGACGCGTAACCGGTGATCAGAGCCGTGTATGAAACTGCATCACGGAGAATACTTTTATCAAAAACCAATCTTGCACTTCCCAATTCACCATTTTGCGCGTACATGTTGATAAGCGAAGTATGCACAAACGCATCAGACTCGAGCCCCAACTTGAGAACATGGGCGTGAATCTGTTTGCCTTCACTACTAGCGGCAAGTCTTGCACAGGATTTTAAGATAAAAGGAAGTGTATAAGAATTCGGCACAACCCCAGATAAAATCATTCGAATATAGAACTCTATAGCCAAAATTGGCGAGGAGCTCAATGAATGTCCTCTAATTATGTTGTTCCAAATAACTTGATTGGGTTCTTCAATCGTTCTAAAGACTAAAAGGGCATAATTAAGATCGCCAAAAGGCGAAACAGCGCAAAACTCAATGAGTTTGCTTAGCGCAAACTGGGTATTATGAAGGCCAGTCTTGATGATTTGAGAGTGGACCTGTTTGAGGTCTTGTATGTTTTTGCACTTGGAGAGAAGAGCCAGAGATGGGTGGTGTTGAAGAAGCTTGTAGGGAGGGTCACATGAAGGAAGGATATGGAGAGGTGAAGATGGAGAAAGCAACATAATTTTTGGAAAATCAAGTGCAAACTGAAGAGATAATGGTAGTAGGTAGAACTTGCATTATGGTTCATTGGTAGTTCTTACTTGGACTACCCGCCAAAAAATCTAACAGGATTCACTGTAACTTACTTTCTCCTTCGTATTTCTGTTGGCCAAAGGATTTATTCGCAGCCATAGTTTTAGGCGGATACCAAATCCTATCCTTCAAGTTTTAAAATCTTAAAATTTTATTTTTAAATCAAATTTAATATTAAATTTAATAATAAATAATAATTATTTAAAATATTTTTATTTTTTAAAATTAAAAATTTTATAAAATAAATTTTATATAAATTTTTAAAATTTTTAAAATATATTTAAAATTTTTAAAAATTAAACAACCACAGCTATTAATATCGACAATAGTGACTACCTATAACAAAATTAGGTAATCGTTTTTGATCATTTGGTTTCAAATAAGACTATATCTAACAATTTTTATCAAACGAAACAACAAAAAATGCCATGAAATAGTCAGTTTTGATTCCATTGGTCGTTTCCAATAATTGTTTCTGATTAAGACGGTTAAATCTAATCGTTTTCGATAAAACTGGAGGTGATCAAATCTGATCTTCTCTAAAACCAAATAATTAAAAATGACTACCTAATTCAGTTATAGCAGTCACTACTGTCGGTATCGTACCGGTAATTGCTTTAATTTTTTAAAATTTTTAAATATATTTTAAAAATTTTTATATTTAAAAATTATTTTATAATTTTATTATAAATTTATATTTTTTAAAAAAAATATTTTAATTATTTTATTTAAAAAATTATAAAAAAAATTTAAAATTTAATTTAAAAATAAGATTTTTTATTTTTAAAACATAGAGAATGAAATTTTATCTCCACCTCACACTATGGTTGGGAATAACTCCTTCGGCCTATTTCTATTACTCGAGTTGTTAGGAGACTTGCAAGCACATCTTATTTTTTCCCAGCAATCCAGTCTTCTCCCGTTAACCATTTAATTACACACACCGAACCCCCACCCCCCCAACGCCCCGGCAATCCTTCGCGACTTCGTGCCCGCAAAAGCCACCGCCATGTCCCCATGACACAAACCTCGACATAGAACAGTCCAAAAAGCACGAAAAAGAAGAAACAGTGAGGCTCCAAGGACTATTTAAAACAACTTCAACTTTCTAAGAACTCTATGACTTTGAATAATGATCACGAGGCATCAAGTAACTGTTAGGGTAAATGACTTTTAACCAATCAATATTCTTAGCCTGCTAATTATTTGTAAATAATAAAAAAGATTGATTGTTCATATTTTTATATATCATTACGATTATAGTTGAAAAAACAAATAATTTTTAAAATGATAAAATTGAGACAGAAGAATAAAATAGACTGATTATACTTTTTGTATATACTTATTAAATGGTCATTTTATAAAATTTTTGTTAAATTTCACATTATTTGAATTTAAATTATTAATAATATAAGTGACATCTTCTTAACTAAACAAATACATATGGTTGTTTCGACTTAAAATCGTACAGTTTGACATCTATTTATAACTGTTATGTAGTGCTTTTTGTTATTAATATATTGAAATAATTTAAAAAATAAATTAAAATATTAAAAATACTCAAAAGAGTGAAAATAATAAATAATTTTAAATCAATTTAGATTATGTCAAATCAACCCAAATATAGTTTAAATTATGTTAAAATTAGTATATTTCAATAAAATTTTAATTCAGATTCAATTAAAATTGAGTCTCTAACCTAAAATTCGAAAAGACATTACATGACCATAATCAATGAGGTAAATTGTCAAGTCTACCTATTATGTCAATTTTACTTTCAAATAATTATAAAGACAAAAAATTCTCACTTTTTTAAATTGAAATTACTCTTTCACCACACGCACCACCACAGGCCACCACCATCCACCATTATTTTAGGACACCACCCACCACCAAAAACTCTAGAGATAATTGAAAATATAATCTTCTATAAAATCTTTCATGTGTGATAAATTATTGTCGTCTAATTCATCACCTCTAAAATTTTTTAAATTCAATTCAAGGTAACGCCAAAAAGGGGATAGAAGCAATATTTAAGGGTTTTACATGGAATTAGAGATAACAACAGGGTAAAGTAGAGTTTGCATTTTTTTTTATTCCTTTTCTTTAGACGAAAAATTTTTTTCTTCTTTTTTCGTCTTTGTTACGCAAATAGTGAGAAATTCATGTCCTTATCCTATAGGGAAAAACATTTTCCCTTTCCCATCCTTACTCCATTTGATCAACACAATTTTATCCACAAATAGTCAATAGAATTATTCCTTGAAATCTAGTTATAAAACCATTCTAGCTAAGAAACTAAGTTTTAAAACAATTATAAATTCTACTCCTATCAGAATGCTATTGTTTTACAACCTTTTTTTTTTTTTTTTTTCAAAGAGAACTAAGACTCCAAATGAAAAATGTTTCAACTTCATCTCTTTAATGTTCCAAGGCCACCAATTCACAACCTAAAGAATAAAAAAAGAAATCGAACAAGCAATGACTTGTTTCACACTAAGGACTTGTCAAAATAAAAAAAGAAAAAGAAAAAAGTCTTGTAAGTAGCGTCAAGAAGAGGATGAAGGCAATGTTTAAGGTTTTTATGTGAAATTAGATATGACAACGACATAAAGTAGAGTTTGTGTTTTTTATTCTTCTTCCTCTTTGGATGAAATATTTGTTTGTTTTTTTTTTTTTTTTTTTCTCTGTTACATAGATAATGAGTAATTCACGTCCTTATCTTGTAAGAAAAACATTTTCCTTTTGTTATATAATACCATTTGATCCACATATATTTACCCACTAATGGTCAATAAAATTATACTTCAAAAACTATTTATGAAGTCATCCTACCTAAGAAATTCAATTTTAAAAACAATTACAAATTATATTTCTATCATAATGTTATTGTTTTACAACCATTTTTTTTTTTTTAAACTAAGATTCCCAATGAAAAATGTTTCAACTTCATCTCTTTAATGTTCCAAGGCCACCAATTCACAACCTAAATAATAAAAAATGAAATCTAAAAAGCAACCAACGAATCCAAGAAGAAAAAAATTCACATATGTATGCAATTGAAAGCAACAAAATATAACAGTTGGATTGTCTTGATTGAACATATTGAAAGAGAGATCATTGCTAACAAGAGAGTAAAGAATGAGACTATTAGAGTTTGGAAAAATGAATTAGGGTTGGGTTTTACATATGAATGGACTTTTCTTTTAACTATTTAAAATTACAAATGCTATTTTTCTAAATTAGTCAAGTAGGACGAGCATGAGGTGGGGAGATTTCTATCCTCAACCCTGTTTATACTAGGATTTTTTTTGTTCTTATCTCCACTTAATTTGAGAAACCTCTTCTAATATGAGATGAGACAAGGACCTTATTGGGAGGGGACAATATCCTATCTGATAAATAAATGTCGATTAGGATTCTTCCTTATCGAATTCTAGTTCAACACATGAGCATCTATGCCAAGGTGGAGTTGAATGTGTTTGCTATGTCAGCACTATGAACCTTGCATATGTCATAGTTAGAGAAGCTCTTATGGTTTGTTCATGCAGGGGCCTTTGATTGCGTATATTCAAGTTGCTACTTGCAATAGCAAAATTATGCTATTCTTACCTTCCCTTGCCGTGCCCACATAGGAGATATGCCTGCAATTTATAGTGGATACCTAACCATATACAATAAACTTTTTGCTCAAACGCAAGATCCTTGTGTTAGATTATGAGTATTTTCCTAAGAGGATATCAATTTCTAGTTGTTGATTAGGGTTTTTTCTTTTACCTAAGATTATGAATTATCCTAATTATATTAGAATTATGTCTTTTATTAATACACATTCATTTAGATTTGTTATTATTTGAAGACTTCAGGTTTAGATTCTTTATCAAGGGACTGGATTAATTACTAGGCTAGGGCATAATGGAAGATGGCTATAGTGTAATGGCTAAATGGCTATTTCCTGAAGTAATGCATGCTAATCAATTAAATTTCAAAGCATCAAATTTTCATTCATTTGTTGAATTTGTGCATAAGTTCTATTAATGTTTTTTTTTTTAATTTATTAAAAAGACAAAAATTACCTTAAACTAAATAACATTTTATTTTTAAAATTTTATTAAATATTTTTTCTCTAATTAATATTAATTTCAATTAAAAATAATAAAAAATTACTATAATATAAAGGTGTTAATGACATATAAAAATATGCATAAAGATAAATTTTTTTACTGAGTGTTAAAAAATTTTTAAGGGGCTTTAAATTTGAAAAAAATTTAGAGATTTTTCTTTAAATTTGAAAAAAATTTAGAAAACCCTTATGTAATTTTAAAATAAAACAAATAAAGGATATAAATATTATATTATAAACTATAAAAATTATAATAATTTTTAATATATAAGAAATGAATATAATAATTTTTTAAACAAGTTAAAAAAATATTTATTTAACTTTAATAAATTTTTTCAAAAATTATATATACTTTGAATACACATCAATCATGATATGCTATTAAAAATAATATAAATATTCTTTCATAGTTAAAATATACTTTAGATTTTGATATATAAAGGAGAATTTGATTTTTTTTTATATACTTAAATGAATAAGAATCTGTCATTTCGTCTAAATTTTGTGTATCTTTTCTATTTCCTTTTTAATTGTTCTTCATATTCTAAATTAACCTGTTAACTGTGTGTTTGACCAAAATATTCCGCAACACCATGCACAACTTTGAGAGCATAGCATGAACAACAATCTTTTGACTGGCCTGGATGCATGAACTTGGAGACTTCATCATCCTAATTAATCAAACAAAATACCTTTCACAGTCCTAAGGAGCCCACATAAAATATGCTACTTTGCAGAAACTACTTCACCGTCTTGGCCATGCTTCCCTGCAGCATCAAGCCGCCGCAGTTGTTATTCTAATAAAACCACCAGAATATTACTTTTTTTGTTTTTCTAGTTAAAATATACGAAAATGGGGCTTTAATTTGCTAGCCATATATACCTCTCCTAGTTAACTATGAACCAGATGATATAAGACTTGGCCAGCTATCAGCAGCAAGGAATTTCACCATCGCATTTGGTTCTGTGGCTTTATGTGCACACATGTTAACACGTCAAGTGGAAAGAGGCCCTGCTTCTCGTGTAGTCATATCTGGAATAACGACATGCAGATGCAGATTAAGTAATGGGAAGAAGCAGAAAATAAAAAAGAGCCAATGAAGATGTGAATCCTAAAACAACTTTTGAATTATTGAAGAAAAGGAATCCAAACTTGAAAAGAGCGTTTGGCGATGGATTTGCATTATGAGGAATTGATTCCAAGGTTGTTTAAATGTTCTCTTTCAGCCTTTTTTACTGTCTCATGTGCCACCGGAACTACTTAAGCCTCCTCCTGGAAGATGCATGCTTGTGCATGCAGTGCAATTTGGATATAATTTCCACGTGAGCATATATAAAAGACGTGAAAATGTGATAGCTAGTCATCTTTCAAGTAACATCTCCCCAAATAGCACCTTACTAGAAATAGATACTTGAGAAAGAAGAGAATAATATTTGAAAGTTTTTTTCGTTTGTGATAAAGCAAGGGGAATCGTATAAAGAAAGGGGCACGAGTGGAAATATAGTAGGGGAAATGTATGTTGACATGGTAACTAGCTCAGCTCTTCTTTCACTTCTGGAGATGAATGATCAGGTTTATCTCGATTTCTCAGAATTAAATCTTCTACTTTAGGAATCTCATTTCATAGAACCGCATCTGAAAAAAGGCAGAATATGATAGATATAGCAGCAGAAATGGCCCCATTCACCATGCCTTACCAAGCATAAAAGCCCTGCTAATCCGAGCACCAAACCACCAACTGCAATCTTACAATCTCCTCTACATCTTCCTAGCAACTACTCAATTACGAGTACTATATTTTTTGTTCAAGGCCATCCTTAAGGTGAGTTTCTTCTCTATTTCAAGTTTTATTTTGGCCTTTTCCAACCCAATGAATACAGTTACAGTTGGATAGAGCATTAATTGAACTTAAAGACCAAGATGAATTCCTTAACCACAGTAGCATTTCATATATTTTAGAATGATAATTCTTATAAATTGACCTATTCCTGCTGGATAGAAAAATGAGCTGGACATCAGGAGATTGGACGTGTCCCGCCTGCCAAAACCAGAATTTCAGAAGGCGAGAAGCATGCCAAAATTGCAATTACCCTAAGTATGGTGGCCCTGATCCATCAACCTGGCCAGTGGTCCGTCTCGGAGACTGGTATTGCACCGCTATTAATTATGAAAATAACAAGATATGCGGAGCTCACAACTTTGCCAGCCGATCAAACTGCTATGTATGTGGTTCTAGCAAACAAGACGGTGGCCCGACTAGACCTGGTGACTGGACCTGCCCCAGGTGAGTTCACATTAACACTTTGTTTTCCACTGATAGTAACCATGTGCGCCCTCAACTATTGTTTCAACTTATCACATTGATTGCTGGAATCTTTAATTCTCCTTTTTTAGCAACGATTTCTTTATCAATTCATTTCAGAAGTGATAAGCTAACTCAGAGCTAAAAAGTGAACAAAAGCAATTACATCTTACTCAAGGAAGTCATAAATAAAACAAGTTCATTTCTTTGCTAGGAGGAACTTGTAAAGAAACAATCTCAACGAAGAGTGATGATCCTGGAGCCTGCTAATGAAAGCGGCCAGTTCAATATTGATATGTGCATTCTTTGATGATAGAGTGTACATTGTCAAAATAAAATCCAGAAATTATGGCAGCATTCTTTCAATAAACAGTACTATGACTATGCAATTCAATTCTGTTTTTGAATTTCGCAGCCATTTATCATACACAATACTCAAATTGTATACAATAATTAATTAGTTGCATGCAAACTCGAAGAATAAATTTTTCTGGCTCTTAATCCGATATCTTAACGGTCCAAATAAGTTGACTGATTTATTATTTAACAGATTGGGATGCGGAGTCTACAACTATGCTAGAAGGACAGAATGCTTTAGATGCAGAACACCAAAAGGATATGGTAGGAAAACTTTAGTAGAGATCATTTGGTACATACGTTTGTTAACACAGTGCAATCTCAGTTCTATTAAAATTATTAATTCGTTTTGTTACTTTTTTAATTTCAGGTGGTGCAGATTAAGAAAATAAATTAATTAAGAAGACTATATATCTACCTCTTGCTTCCTTCGCGTCTGACCTCTTTGCAGTACTTTACTCTTGTACCGGAGATAATAAGAACATTTAGCTAGTTAGGTTTATCATGGTTGAAAGCTCTTTTTCTGAAGCAAGCATGCCCATGTAACTGCATTTTCTGGCTATAATGTATAAGGTGCATCGTGTTGTACTAACATGAAGCTTTTCAAGTCTCTTGTTTCATTTTTCTTTTTTAATCTTAAATAATGAAGATATATATATATATATGTATGTATGTATGTATGTATGTATATTATGTTCACCTAAGCTCTTCCGAAAAATCTTTCGCCACTGGGTGTTTCGTTTTAGTCATGGACCATTGTTAAAGGCTACGACGTCCAAAATTTCACTTAAGGAACGTGAAGGTTGGGCCCCAACAAAACGAGTTCAAAGAAAAAGGAGTCATAAAGATGCAAAGACTTCGTCATCTTTGCTCGCTGAAGTAAGCAAATAGACCTTCCAAGAATCACCAGCGTATAAACCTCAAAGGAGGCATGTGATACATTAGTAAAACAATGTGGAGGCCATGATAGAGTTATCTCCGTGTAACTCCAAATTATATGGCAAGAGTTTGAGACCCTATATATGAAGGAATCCGAGGAATTTTCCTTAGAGACGGGCAAATATGCACAAAATCAACAAGAAAGGAGCAATTTCAATCAAACTATATAAAGGCAGCATATAATTGTAGCATATAATACTTGGACATAAAAAGTTTAGAGTTGCTGAAAAAAAAGAATATGGTGGTCGGTCCACCCATAATTACCAATCTTGAAATAGTATGCAATTTGAAGAGAAGGATCAAAATGTTGAGAACAAATTAGAAAGAAAATTTTCTCTTTATTGCGTTTTAGAATTACCTGTTATAATCCTCAACAAAATGGAGTCATTGAACGTAAAAACTGGACATATTGAAATGGAAAGAAGCATGTTAAAGGCAAAGAACTACCAAATTCATTTTGGACAAAAGCTATCACCACAGCAATACATATATTAAATTGCTCCCCAACAAAAGCAGCAATGGACAAGACGCCATACAAAGTATGGTATCATCGCAAGCTGCACATTGAAATGTTAAAAGTATTTGGTTGTACTATGTATTTGCATATTTCTTCGATACACGAAGAGAAGTTTGATGAAAAGGAGAAAGATTGATATTTGTCAGGTACAATGAAGATTAATTCCAAATGATACAGGTTGTTGAATACCACGATAAACAACTTTATAATCTCACTGTAATATGTCATACTTGATAAAAAAAACATCTTGAAATTTCAATGAAATGACGGTCAATACAATAACAATTAAAGAAACATTGGTCATTATAAAACATTCATTCTAAAGAGGAGAATGATTGTTTCATAATAAAAATTACAAAAAAAAAAAAAAAAAACTTGAAATGTAAGGAAGATCATTTTAGAGTAAAAAATGTCATTTCCAAAGAAAAGAAAGAAAGTGTTTGTTTCAAAGTTATAAACGTTTGTTTTATTGTTAACAAGGTGACTGGTTGTTTCCAATACATGAACACCCATTTCAACAAGTTATATCATAAGTTTAAAAGAACATTATAAGTATTTGAAAGTATGAAACATGTAAAAGTTAATACATGAAGTAAAAGCATGAATAAGAATTACATGATGTGAAAGCATAAAAAAGGCATAAGAAAAGTTTAATAAAGCCTTGAACATGAGTTCATGTTATATGGAAGCATATCAAGTTTTCATACATAAGTTAGTGTATTTAACATGTTTTTTAAAAATCATTAGAATGTTTAAGTTATTAGGAATTTATTCTCGTAGTCATATGTGTGAGACTCTATTTCATGAGTTGTATAGTTGTACAACCACTATGAAAACATGATTTCTTATTATTTTACAATATTTTTTTCTAAAAAGTTGTTGCGCTAAGGCATTTGTGAGACTCTCCATTCGCATGCTTGCAATAGGGCACATCTATAGTAGAGGTGCCATTGTAGTCCACTTATATACACCTATAATAAAGGGGTTATTTATGATAGTTCACTTATGTTGTGTGCATGGAAAAGGTGTTGTAAGAGCTTGTGTTACTCATATGGCTAGGGTATCAAATCCTTATCTCAACCTACTTTAATCACCACAATCAATTCAAATTTTAATAAATGCATGATTTATAAAAATGTTTTTACTAGAATTTTAAATATGATTTCCATCATGCATTGCATCTTATGTCATCATAGTTAAGATTAACAAATATACCCTAGATGATGAGTTCATGAAATAAAAGATATAAAATGATAAGTAACGAATGGAAAGAAAGATAACAGCAACAGAGGTGTTTAGCTATCTCTTATCTATTAAGTGTTTAGCACTCATCTATTTCCCCTTTAAGTTTTACAAATAATAAATGATCGACGATTGTTGAAATATGACTCATTTGAGGATGGTCATGAGGGGATTTAGAGATAATTATTATGTCTTTATGATTTTATTATTTATGTTTTAATAAACACACGATATTAGGGTTTATTAATTTATGTTTAAACGTTGGACCCTTATTTGCACTAATATCTATGGATTATGTTGGTTTAATTTATGATGAGATACTATAAAGTTGCTCATTTCTACTCAACTAAGTTATTATAACAAATAGTAACGTCACTGGTTGCATAATCACTTAAGTGAGTAATCTTTTACAGAATGTATAACAAAAAAGTATTTATGAACTCAAACAAGCACCCAAAGTGTGGAACAACAAAATTGATGTCTATCTCATAAATAATGGATTATAGAAAAAGCCAAACTTGTTATCTCTATATCAAAGGAGAAATTTGCTAGATATAATAATATTTTGCTTATATATTGATGGCTTAGTCTGTACAGATATAAACTTTAAAATGCTAAAAGAATTCATGACTGCAATGATGATGGAATATGAAATGATAGACTTAGGCCTAAAGAAATACTTTCTAGGTCTACAAGTTTAACAAAAGAAAAAGAAATCAAAATCAGTCAAGAAAAGTACACTAAATATCATTTGAAGATAGATTATATATTCAATAGAAAACAAATTGCAATGCATACTATCAACAATGAGAATCTATAATAGAATGATTGATCTCTGAAAATGGATGTCAACCAATTTAGAAGTCTAGTAGGTTCACTAATCTACCTTACAAATATAAGACCAAATATACTATATGATAAAAATTTAGTTTCTAGATTCATGCATAAGTCAAACATAATACATTTTGCAGGGGCTAAGAGATTATTAAAGAATTTAGACTATATATCTGAACTATATAAATCAAGTATGTAAAAGAAGAAGAAAACAAGTTGGTAGGATACTCAACCAACGACTGGTCAAAGTCACTCCTCTATCAATTGAAGCAAAAGATAACGAAAACAATATATAAAGCTATGAGTTTGAGAAGACTCCTTTAGGATGTGCAACAAAATTAAGGAACAACGACACAATCCATTGTGGCACTATGTCCAAAGAATCTATCGTTCTATAGTGAAACCAATGATATCAAATTAAAATATCATTTCATCCTAAGTACAGTCCATAAAATGAAGTGTAAATAGAGTTCACCAACACTAATCATCAACTCTTTGATGTCTTCACAAAAGCAGTAACAAGAGAAAAGATTCTTCAATTTGATGTGATTACAAAAATTACAAATTAGACATGTAATTTGCAATTTTAGTAAGGATCAAATAGTAATTTAGATTAGCTTCAACATAATCAAAGCGGCTACTTAGCAATGAATAAAGTAGCCACCTTCAGATGTAAGTGATGAGGTGACAAAACTCCTTTATTTATCAAAGAAAAAAATTAATTTGTACTTAATAAATAATAATTGAATAATAATTATTTAAGACATGAAATATATATATATATATATAATGAATATGAAAATATATACAACAAACATAAAAATAATAATAAAAGAAATGGTATATATAAATATTTATTAAAAAATTATGTTAAATGCAATTTTTCTATATATAATTTATGACTTAATTCTGTTTGAAAACCCTTAAATTGTAATTTTTTTTAAAATTTATTAAATCAAACTGTTTATAAATCAAATTAAATTAAATCATAATTTTTAAATAATTAATTTAATTTTATAATTCAAATGATATGACTTCTCAATCGACGTGTAGTGATGGCGTGTGCCGGACTTGAACCCTCGTTTATACTAAAATTTCTTTCCAATATTGGACCTCTGACCCATTTCTCGAAGCTGGGTCCATGAAACACGGATACGGGTATCGATTGTTTAGGTCTGACCCGTAACTGACTTTTCGTTCACCCTAATTATAGACTAAGAACCATAATTAGTCATAACAAACTATCATTAATTTGCTAATTAATTAATTATAGGGTTTTGGGTGTCACAGGGGTTTAGCCGATTCGAAGGACTTCATTCAGGTCTGCATGACTCCAAGTCCCGTTTGGTTTCGGACTTTAGGTTTTACAAAACAAAATTTCTCCCTTTCCACTTAAAGTGCTTGTGTAGGCGGCTAGGGTTTTTCTACTTTGCATATATTGTATTATTCTCTCTTTTTTTATTTTTTTTGTTTCATAGATAAAGTTCTGGGCTTTGAATATTTTCTTTAATTTTGAGTTTTAATGTTTGAGTCTTTGAAATTTCGTATTCAGTCGAGTATAAATTTGGTTTGTGTTATACGAGTATTGGTTGTTCGTCTTCAACCTAGCGTTTGGTGATTTTATTTTCCGGGTTTTTAAATTTTTGATCGGTCTTTGCTAGTTGATTCATTTCCTTGACGAGATTCAATTTTTATGCAGGATCAAAATAAAAAAATTGAATCGTCTTCATCTGCATATAATTGTTTAGACATTTAAATTTTTTGATATTGATCCTGATTTCATCATAAACTTTGGAATCTGAATTATATATTATTGATTTCGAAATTTAGTATATTACGTGGGTTATTTGATATCAACCCTCAAATTTACCAGTATGAGTTTTCCCAACTCTAGCGCTTCTTTTTTGGCGCCACAGCAACAGCTGTATTCGGTGGACAGTGATGCCATTGGTGTCTGGCCTCAGTATCAAATGAATAATGGGCAACAATATGAGCAGCATTCTGAATTAGATCAATCACCTCCTTTCAAGAGACCTAGAAACTTTGAAGAGAACCAATCAAACACTTCAGTATTTCCTAGGATGAATCCATCTTTAAACCCCCCAGTAAATAAAGGAACAACTAACATTTTCTTCAAGACGCGTTTCTGTGCAAAATTTAAGCAGGGTTCTTGTCGGAATGGTGAGAATTGCAACTTTGCACATGGTCTTGAGGACTTGAGACAGCCTCCTCCCAATTGGCAAGAACTTGTAGGAGGTGGAGGTGGCCGTGTTGAGGAGGATCGATCATCTGCTGCTGGTGGTGGTGGTAATTGGGATGATGATCAGAAGATAATTCATAAGATGAAGCTCTGCAAGAAGTTCTACAATGGAGAGGAGTGCCCCTATGGTGATAGGTGTAACTTTCTTCATGAAGATCCATCAAAGTTTAGGGATGATTCAGGGAAGTACAGGGAGAGCTCAGCAATAAGCATTGGGACTACAGGACCACCTTTGGCGCACTGGGTCAGTTTTAATTTACTGGATAGCAATAGGCCTGTCAACAACATTAGTACCAAACCTGTATATTGGAAGACAAAGTTGTGTTCTAAGTGGACAACAGGTCAATGTCCCTTTGGAGAAAAATGCCACTTTGCTCATGGGGAATCAGGTATATGATGTTAGATTATTGTGTTTTACTTAATTGTTATTAATTTTCCATTTGCAAACTTAGATTGTTGCTTTACTTTTGGATTTGAATTTGTTTGTTCTGGAAACATATATTTCACTTAATTTGGATATGATATAGATATTGGATATATTTTTTTTTTTTTTGGAATCTTTTTTTTCATGTAGATCTCTCTTTTGGCCAAAACTTCTAAGTCGATGGTGTTATTCCTTAGAAGCAGCTGCAAGTCCATCACTAGGAATTTATAACTTCTATCACATACTTGTTAGTGTCATCCTTAGCACCTACCTGATTCAAAGTTATCATATGAAACAACTTTGATTTGGATAAAAAATGATTATGAATTCTGATTCAATAAGTTCGCTCTGGCTGGTTCTGCATATACCGCCCTGGTTCTTTATTGTCTTGTCAGTGGTGCTTGAAGTCAGGATGATTCAACTATAAATTATCAACACCACTGGTACCATTTTTTTTTTTTTTTTTTTTTTTTCATTTCTTTTGTATTTGGTATGAGTTTTAATTTTTAAGTTGTGATTTTTAATGGATTTCATTAGGATAATAACGTTTCTTTGGCAAGTATTGTATTTGCTTGTCCTCACTTATGTTGCCACTTATGCCAGATAATCATGCTATCTATATACCACAAATTACATTTCTGAAATTTGTAATGTTTCTGAGGTAATAGCGTATTTCTGACATTGATATGATTAATGGACAGATATTGGTTTATGTACTTTGTATAGAAAGGGAGTAGGGATTATGGACCTTTGAATTTGGTTTCTTATAGACCTATTAACCAGTCGGTTTGTCTTGCCAAGTTGTGTTGTTCACTTTGGTTTTTCCATTCATTGTGTTGTAAGCATATTCATTTATGTATACATGAGAAGGCCACAATGCTGGATTAGTAGATTTATTCAATTTGTCTAGGTTGGTACACAAACAAACTCTTGTTTTTGGTACTCAGAATTACAGGTAACCAGTGGCCGCATCGAAGCAGAAGCTGGGAATGTGGGTTTCGTTCCGACAAAGCCTCAATCGATTCCTATTAACGATTCATCAACCTTGGTGAATATGCCTACGTCAAGCAAAGAAGGGCAGGGCAAGACATGCATATTTAAGTGGAAAGGACCAAAGAAAATCAATCGGATCTATGGTGACTGGCTGGATGATATGCCCTTGGTGCACAACTTGTCAAGCCAAGTGGAGAGTTGAGTTCAAAGTATAAGGTGTATTGAAAACATTAGCGATTCTGCTCAAATGGTTAATTTGGTTCATTGGCTTCTCTGTGTGTGTGTGTGTGTGTGTGTGTTTTGTCTCTTCCTTCACATTATCTCTTCTTATGAAAGATTTGTCACAGTTTGATATTAACCATTGTTTCTTGGAAATTCAAATAAGACAGTCCTTGAAATCAATATATTTGAATTTGAGTATGCATTTTCTGAAAAAGAAAATTTACTTCTCAACTAAGTTGCCTGATTTAGGCATAGGAATTTTTAAATTCATGAAGGACTCTTGAATGATATGAAGTTAGAAATTGTAAGATTTTGACCCAAAGAATTTGGCATAATGATAAGGACAGAGATCATCTAATGTAGTGGTCTAGTTTGGTATTTCAAATTTGGGCTGTTTAAGCATAATATTAGCATGGGTTTTGGGTATCTAAAACATCAATTTCATCCCATTGTTTGGATCAATTACAATGGAGTTAATCTATTTCACTTAAAAATAATCCAATCAAAAAGCTTCTATTTCATCCTAGTTTTCATTGGTAAAACAAATCTTAACACTTTAATCAATAAAAATTAAGATGAATAATTTTATTGACATTTTTTCCCCAATTTTTTGCTAAAAAAAATCTACACAGATATAAACAAAAATCTAAATATGAGTGACAAGTCGTATATGTGTGATTTAAAATATTAAAATTAATGGTAAAATAATATTGTATATGTGATAACTTTTTTATATCTTAATATGTTGAGTATATAACCCTTTCAAATCAATATCATTTCAATTAATTACTCTTAAATAAAATTGAAATAGTGGTTTTTTTAAAAACAAATCAAAAGTTCATATATTGTTATTTAATATTATGAAATAATATCATTTCATATTATTTTGGTTGAAAAACTTATTCCCATTCAATGTTTGTTGAAACGAAAAAAAGTTCATATATTAAATTTGAAGAAATCAAAATTTTCACACGCCTGTTAGATTTTTTATTAAATTGTTAAAAAGATGAAAGTACTCTTAAATTAAATAATGTTTTGTTCTTAAAATTTTATTAAATATTTTTTTTAATTTATATTAATTAGAATTAAAAAAGATAAAAAAATGTACTAGTATAAATTTGGACGAGGATTAATGATAAATTATTATATATTTGTGTTAAATTATAATTTTTTAAAAAATTTTAGATGTTTTTAAAATTATAAAAGGGGTTGGGCCTTTTTTGAAAATTTAAAAAATTTATTATATTTTTTGAAATCTAAAAAAAAATTTTGAAAAATTTTTAAATTTTTTAAAGTTTCAAAAATAATAATTGCCCTTAAAAAGTACAACAATTAAGAAAATTAAATATCTTATTTTAAATTATTAAGATTATAATATAATTTCAAAATATATAAATAAATATAATAAATTCTAAAATAAAAAAAATTATCTATTTATCTTTAATAAATTTAAAAAATAATATTGATACTTCAAATACTTTTTACTATATATTTGTATAAAATAATATATGTTTTAATATAAAACGTAAATTTTTTAAATTTTAGAAGTTTTAAAGTTTGAAAAATGATTTGGAGTGTTTTTTTCAAATTTTAAGAGAGAATTTTTTTAATTTAAAAAAAGTTTGAAAGTGTTTTTAAAAATCTTAAAATCATTAATATATTTTTTAATAATTTTAAAAATAATGATTGTATCTTAAAAAATAAAAAATAAGAGATATAAATATTATATTATTAACTATTAATATTATAAAATAATTAAAAAATATGAGCAAATATCATAATTTAGAATGATTTATTTAATTTTATTAAAATATAAATAAAAAGATATTCATATTATAAATATATTTTTATTATAATATTTAAATGAAAAATAAAAAAATTAATTTTTTAAATTTAGTCAATGAAATATATTCTTTCGTTAGAATTAAGTTGGTATTGGCGGGTACCCGAACAAGCCCCTCTTCAGCTACGCGAAATATGTATGTGGGACAGTTGTCAGTACACCAGGCTATGTAGTCATCGCCCAACCGCTCAGCTGTTCTCTGTTGCTCATTTAAACCCTGTGAACGGCTCAATGGAACATGAGAGCCACGCTCACACTCCTCTCTACTTCTTCTCCATCTACATCTCCTTTTCTTCTCTCTAATAAGCTATTTTCACCTTCAAAACCCTCATTATCTCCCTGTCCTTTCACCAGAACTACAACCACCATGTCCATTAACCTCCAATCCCATGCCTTTGCTGGCAATCCTATCAGATCAAAAACCCCCCAAGTCAAATCACCAATCTCAGAACACGACTTTTAGACAATACCCTCCTACAACAACCGTCTCCTCCTGATTTCAAGGTCTTGCCTTTTAGAAAAGGCAGGCCATTAGCCTCTTCTATCCCAGACGAAATTTCGCCGAGTTGGCATCTGGCTAGGATCAGCTTGCCTGATTGCAAGAATTTGTTGGAAAATTATGGGGCCCAGTTGGATGAAGACTCTTTAGATTATCTGGGCTCACGTTCTGAGAATGATGTGGTGTATTGAGCTATCGATGTTTCTGGTGAGGCTGGCTTGGTTCCTGAATTGGGTGGTAAGAAATTTTGCTTTGTTGAGCTGAGGACGCTTATGGTGGCCACCAATTGGGCTGATGAGCAGGCCATGTGTGAATTAGCTATTGCTGGTAATGTAAGTGATTTTCATTTTATTATTAAAAAAAGAAAGAGAGAAAATTTGAATCAACTGGTTGACATTTGGTATTTGTTCTTTTGTCAATAGAGTCGGTCTTTACGGTTGATTTCATGTAATTGTTTTTACTGTTTGATTTATATGGTTTGTGGCGTTAGCTACCTGCTTGTTATATACTGATGTATATGTCCCATAAACAATCATAACATGCGGTGGACTGCCAACATATTGTTGCTTGGTCTAAGTTATCTATCTGTCAACTGAAGTCAGAATGGAAATATGATTTTAGTTCTATGAGCAGTTTGTTAGATAAAATGAGTGGAGATTTGACCGCAGTTAGTTATTATATCTATTTATTTATATCATGTGATGATGTTATGGTGCCATTGGATATAAAGTTCGGGTCGATAGTATTACTTTATGCATATGTACGTGACGTGCCAGTATTTGTTTTGTCGGAATGTTAGAGGTTGGACATTAGGAAGAGATGATATAGTTTACCTTGGGAATGATTCACTTGTGCTTAATATGGTATCTCTGGATTGGAGCAAAAAAAATTACTGTACTATTTACAATAATAATAAGTGTTGATCTTCACACCAAATCCATGATGTTCTTATGGATGACTAGAATAATTTTCCTTTTGAATTATTTAATATTTTCTGAGAATAAGGTCTTTAGTTTTCTGTTCTCTCTTATATAATTCGTGTGTGTTCAAGATGTACTTTCTTGCTTAGAAATTTTTTCTTTTATGTACAAGAAGATTTATGCCTGTCTTGGATGTTGTTGCATCTACCCAGAAGCTTGCAACTACATTTTCTTCTATTCTTTTAACTGTTTATGATTTTACATCGTTAATCCCCTCTGATAACCCAAAAAGAAGCCAAATATATTTTTAACTCAATTTCTGTACAGTTATCATTTTTATTGGGGGGGTGGTGGGGGTGGCATAGGGAGGGATTGTTTAAGGGTAATGTTATTTTTTTTTTTTTCATAGAATCTCCTGTTTGCTCGTCCCTTGCTGTCTTAGTTTTTCACTTTCTAATTGAATTGATGATTTGATTGCTGTTTTGCACCTTAACCATGTCAAATACTATAAATTTGCTCTTGAGTCAAATTCAAAACTCATATCTGATGGTTGTATGGTCATTCATGACTTTTGATTAGGCCAGGGCATTGCCGGAGTGGCATAACTTGTCACATTTTTTTGGAGTTTGTGGGGCAAAAACAGTTCCCATAGAACCTGGGAGACGTAAGCAGTGTTCAAATGTGACGCGCAACAAGAGGATTTACCCTTGTGTTGATCCAGTATGGTGATTAATGCTCTTCTTTTTGCCCCTACTGAAACTTACGTATTTAGAGCACTGAATGTCACCTTCCTTTCATGGCTCATGATACTGTCACCACAGGTAGTCATTTTGTTAGTCATAGATAGAGAAAATGATTGTGCACTTTTAAGCAGACAATCAAGGTTTGTCCCTCGAATGTGGAGTTGTTTAGCAGGTTTTACAGAGGTGTGTGTATTGGCCAACTTAGTATTATCTCTCTCTTTCTCCCTTCCCCTCATAGCTGAAGCCTCTCTGTGTTTGAATACTTTCCTCATCCATAGCCAGGAGAAAGCTTAGAAGAAGCAGTGAGGAGAGAAGCATGGGAAGAGACTGGCATTGAAGTGGGAGATGTTATCTACCATAGTTCTCAACCATGGCCTGGTATCATTTCCACCACTTCTTATGTTGTTTGTTCAGTTTTTTGACCTGCTATATTATGGCTAGCAAATGCAAAATGCGGTTACTCATGAAGCTTTGACAATTAATATATTTAAATTAAAAATGTATAATGTTGCCAGTTTATATGAAAAAGTTTTAACTTGTCTAGGCTGTACAAAAATATACCAAACACATTCTACTTTTATGTTTCCAGCACTGTGCTAATATTGCAATACTGGCATCACCACTTGCGTGGAGTGATTGTGACTGGAAAACGTGATAATAACTCTGATACCAAATGATATGAATCGCAAGAGAATCACATTTCAAAAACTAGCATTGGAGAGCCCAAAGCCCATACTTTTCAATGTGAGATCCAAGTCTCATACTTTGTACTTTAAATCCCTAACATAATATATAACATAATGGTTCATTGTCTCATCAGCAATATCTTTTAGTTATGACTCCATGTGTGGCATCTATTTGCTGGAAACATAAAAGTAGAATGTGTTCGGTATTATATCATTAAGGGTAGAATTTTCTTGTTATTCTCACAATAAGCTGTCATTGACTATATGTTCATATTCATTACAAAAAAAAAGAACAAAATAAAAAACTTCTGTATCCATCAGAAAGTAACTCTGTCATAAGTGAAGTAAGTCTTGCATGATTCTCATTTATCCTCTTATGACTATTGTTGGTTTCAAGATCAGGTGAGTTTGTCTTAGATGGCTTTCCTCCTGTTCTTATGGTAGTTTCTCTTTTTAACTGTAACATCTTATTTGGTTTGTTTCAGTTGGCCCAAGTAGCATCCCATGCCAGTTGATGGTGGGGTTTTTTGAATATGCAAAATCATTGGAGATAAATGTTGACAAGGAAGAGTTGGAAGGTGATGGTCAAATTTAGAATTTATAAATGTTATCGACAACATTTTCCCTCTCATGTCCTTTCAAAATGATTACATTTCTCAGATGGTTCTTCAGATGCATGCTCTTACTCTTTTCTTCTTATTTCTTTTCCAATTTTTTTTGTGTTTAATTTATCTGTTAAAAATTGGTACAAAATCATCAAAGATGTGCAGATCTTGTCTTGATAAAGCTACATCTGGACATTTCAATTGTCATGTTTACAGCTCAGATAATATGCTTATGGCTTGTCTTGCATATTCATGCAAGTAGAATAAATTGAACAATAATTTCAGTTATCAGGTCATCAAGCAATAGTTTTGTCCACTCCACTTTTGTTCGCAAAGTAAATATATTGAAACCTTGTCTGTTCAGATGCTCAATGGCACAGTAGAGAATATGTAAAAAGGCTTTAACATTTGCTGAATACAAACAGGCACAAAGAACAGCAGCTGCAAAGGTGGAGTAAATGTGCAACGAAGTTAAGAAAGGACAGAACTTAGCAGCAGATATTAATGTTGAAAGTGGGGAGCTTACTCCAATGTTTATCCCAGGTCCCTTTGCGATTGCCCACAAGATGTTGCCCCAAACGGTGTCCAAGCTCAAACCGATCAATCTACCAGTTCTATGTCAAATTTGTAGTTGTGACCTGTATTTAAGCCGTGAATACTTTTATTTATTATTTGTTTCTCTTTTTCGTATTTGTTTTGGTATTTGTGATAATTGTTTCTGAAGCTGGTAATGGCTTTTCGGCACATAACTAAGATGGAAATTTTGTGTAATTTGTATGGTTCTGAGTTAGCAAAATTCTAAAATGAAATTTTACTTCTATTTTGGAAGTGGCAACTGTCCAAATCAAATATTTTTTCGTGGTCGGAGGCTCCATTTTAATGTCATGTGTCTTTCCCTGTTTAAGTTATGGTGATCTTCTAATAGCAGTCCTTCATTGGCAAGTTTATATACAAAACAAGAAAACACTTCTTTCCCAAACAACAATGGTGGGAACGATACAGTTGTATCCAAGTTATCTAATGTACCATTTGTTTTGATCTAGCGCATTTTACAGTCGACCTGGCCAAAGCATCCATGGGATCTATGCATTTCTTAAGAAGAGGATCATCACCCGGTAGAAGGCCTTGCATTTCATCACAAGCAAGGATTACGACATTTACAGCCCTGACCAACAGAACGTGAATGGCAATTCTTAACAGATTCTGTGCCCCTACCATGTCCCCTCTGTTCATTGTTTCGATTATAGGAATTATAATATGCTCCATGGTTGCAGCGTCTGGCATCACAACTTCAAAGCCCTGCACATCAAGACGATAACGCCATTAATTAATACCCAGGAAGAAAACTGTTTTCATCTGTTAACCCACTTCTTGCACCTCCATATTCTCTAGTATGGACGATAGAAAAGTGATGTGAAACTAGGGAATAACTCAATTATAATAATTAATACCTGACTCTGTAGTTGTTCTTGATAAATTTCAGCAGTCAAAATTTGATGTGTAGCAAGCACCCCAATCCGCAGGCCACTTCCAGCTTCTAATGGCTTTAACTTCGCTTCCTTGAGCTCCCTGGTAACACACTCACCCATATGGAGAAAAGGTACTGAACATCCCTCAGATATCTCCTCATGCCAAGCATGTGAAACATGGCAAGGCATAACTATGCAACTGGCGCCTGATTGCTCAACAAAGGACCTTTTATGCAGCAAATTCTCAACGATTACACCATGATTTGATTTGATTTGAGCTCCTGTTCTCTTTGCTGAGTGAAAGAGCTCATTCTTCAATTCTTGGTCCCAGCAGAGAACAAAAGGAACACATCCTTTGGCATCTACTAAACTCCACCTTACAAGCTTCTCCAGGAAACTAATAGTTGAAGAGACGGATACCCCTCCAATGATACCAACAGTATTTGCTTTGTTCAAAGAATTAGAATAATGACATCTCTTCTGTAAATTTCTACTCTCCTCGATCTGTACAGCTATAGAAGGACATGTTCGTGCTCTATACTGAGTCTTATTCTTGTTTAAATTACTTAGAAGAACGGAAGGACAACATCCTGTAGGGAAAGATGTAGTCATGGCTCCATCAGATATTCCTGGCTGCTAGAAGCTTATATAACATATAATCCGATGAATTTCAAAGTCAAATCTGATTAAAGATAAGGGTTTCATTCAGAATCTGATTCAAACAGCGAAAGAAGGCTCACAGAAAAAACAGATTTTGTTCGATGAATGTACGAGTAGAATGGAGGAGACAGCGATGTAGATAAAGGATATCAGAAACCCCATAACTCTGAATGTCCTACTTAAAATTGCCAGATGCATATATGACATGGAATGGCCAATCATAACCATGTGGAAAAATCAACACAAATGTCATCCAGTCACCTTTCGCCACCACACTGTTTACATTTCAGAAAAATGACTAAGTGTCTAAAACAATGCACAGATTTAACAGTGACACTGCCAACAAAATTACTGGCTACATACGCGTAGATAATATGCTTCTCTGAGAATTTTCTACACACTTGCAGTCGCTGTTTGATCTGTGACAGATTTTGTCTTCTGTCTAAAATCATTAATTGGGATGCTTCTATCTTCAACAGCAGAAAGGGACATGAATCCATGGGACTACCGACAATCACTCAGATGCATTCATTAAAACGGAGAATTTTCAGAAAAAAACTGTCAATCATCTTAGCACTTTGTCTTATTATGGTAATACTGTGTATGCATCGGTTCATTTTAACTCCATTCGCAGTTTATGAAGTTGATTACAGCCATTGATGACCATTTCTGATATCTGATGGTGCATCTGTGGCTGGGAAAACAAGCATATTTGTGGAGACGCAAATCACTGGGTGTTGTAGGCGTAGGTGAAGCATATTTTGACGCCTCGTCCTCCAGCGTTGTCAAGGTGACGGCTCCACTAGAATCAACAGCTTTAGGGTAGCTGAAATCTTCACATTCGGTCAAACTGCATATCAGATGGATTGACCCAGGAGATCGAGGCCCAACCTTAGGCCTAGGTATAGATCCATCCAAATAAGTGAGACCAAAACAGTACGACCCATTAGAATTAGTTATTTTTGACGAAAATATCATTTTTTTATTGGCTAAACGACATATTGCCACCCAAGGTTTGGCTTCATGACAAAGTGCCACCTGCAAAACTTTTTAAATCTAAGTTGCCACCCTTTCAATGTCAAAAAGACCAAAATACCCTTAATAATATTAATATTAATATTAAATTTACTATAAATAATATTAAAAACAAAAATATACTAAAAAATATTAAAATAGTAATAAAAAATTATAAAAATATTATTTAAAAAATAAAAAATATAAAAAACAACTATTGTCATCGATAGTGTCGTCGGCACGATGACTTCCTCTAACTTGATCAGGTGGCCAAAAACGGTCACCTAATCCTATTGGTGACCATTGATGTCGGCGACGCTACAGGTGGTTGTGGCTGTTTTTTATATTTTTTAAAATTTTTTATTATTATTTTAATATTATTATTTTATTTTTGTTTTCAATATTATTTATAAAATTTTATTTTTTATTTTAATTTAAAAAGACCAATATACCCCTCTTAAAGGTGGCAATTTGGATTTAAAAAATTTTACAGATGACATTTTATCATTAAACCAAACATTAGGTGACGTTGTTTGACCTTTTTTTTTAATTATTATAATAGAGTAATATCATATTTATTGAAAATAATACACTGAATTCATGCATCGATTGACATGAAACAACATAATTGATTAATATCGAATTTACATAATTAATTAAATTATGTCACGTCAATTGATATATAAATTTAGTATGATACTTTCAGTAAAAATATCATTTTTCGTTACAATTGAGTAGCGTTATACTGACCAAAAATAACATCCAAAATTATGTATTAATAGACATGACACAACCTAATTGACTAATACCGAATTCATGCAATCCAAATAGCCATGCCATGGCAATTGGTATATAAACTTATTGCACTATTTTTTGTGAAAATATCATTTTCTATTAGATTGGGGTTGCCCAGCGTAAGAAAGTTCCTTATACGCTCCCTAAAATTATTCGAAACGTGGCGAAATTGTAATGGTTGATCTCTAAAGATCGCCCTCTTAACAAAATGCGAGCACACAATATGGTTTCTTATTTTTATCAATCAACCCTCATACGATTCTTTTCTTCGCTTCCTGGTACTCTGAGCGAAAGATGGCGACTAGTTTCTTCAGGAAGCTGGCGAAAGCCGCTCCAGTTGCTCTCAACAATGCATTTGGAGGCCAACCCAAGTTCACTTTCAGTAAATTTCGACTCCCTTTGGGTGCAATTGCTGCAGTTTCTGGCGGAATCTCTTACTACTACTACTTTTCATCTCCAAATTTGGTGAATTCTCTTGCAAACTCAATCTGCGTATTTTTGAAATTGGCCATTTATTAGACTGGGTTGATTAGATTATTTGTTTGTGATTATATATTTCTTATTATAAGGTTATTTTCGTTCGGCTTTAACCTGGATTTACTGATTGTTGTTGGTACACTCACTATTTGGTTAATTCGTTTTTTGGAATAGTTTAAAATGATATAAGTTTTTATCTGGGACGTAATGTGTTTGATTGTTATCACTACTTTTTCATTAGCGTGATTAAGTTCGTTGATTACTGATCAGTGTTAAACCTTTGGATGTTGTAGTTTATTATTGAGATAGGCATTTTTATATGCTTTGGATTGTGTTATACTTGGGCTTTGAAATGAGTATTAGGGTTTTTGAGTTGACAATATGCATCATTTCATGGTACATCGTTGATGTTTCTTCAGAATTTAGAACACAACTTTGTTTTGGCTTTTCAATTACAGGTTCACTTGGATCAAATCAATGAAGTGACAGGTCCAAAAATTGGTGAGTATCTTTTGCCAAAGTTGTAATGTAGCGGTAGCATGGACTGGAATTAGATTGAAGTCAAAGTTTGATGACTATATTACTTTGGTCAAACTTCTACTTTCAATTTAAGCTGTAGCTAATGTCCCCATAAGCTCAGTGGATATTTCTGTCTAATTTCAGCTCTCAATCCTGATAAGTGGATTGAATTTAAGCTACAAGACACTGCAAGAGTCAGCCACAACACTCATTTGTTCAGGTATCTTGATTCTATTTTATGTTTGCAAAAAAGTTCAATAAAACAAATTGTTATCCATTCAGTCTGTTAATTTCAGAGCGTGACTGTCTGGACTTATCTGTGGTTTTAGTGCATTTTTTTTTTCTTCTGTGACTTTATGAACACCAAAATGGTGAGTCTGGGTTTATCCTTGCACATGATGACACAATTCAGTATTACTCTAAAGTAAACACATGGATGATGCAGTCTGAAATAAGATTTTCTCATGCAATATCTAAAAGTGCGAAAAAGTACATCACTCATGCTTCTTCCAAACTATTTCATTGATGAAAAACCCCTTACACTGTCTCACATCTTTAGCTTCTGACAAACGTGATATGCTCATATGTAAATATCATTTTCTCTTCTATGATATGTTACTGGATGCATGTCCAAATTTCTGTAAAATTATGATGTAAGTTTGGTTTATTTTTGTCACTAAGATATTCCAATAACACATTTTAGTATATTGAATTTCCTTGTGGAAGTGTTTAATTGATTTATTTTAGTTTGCATGGAATTGAAGCTGAAGATGGTAATTAACGTGGCAAATTCATCGTTCTCCCCAAGATGAAATATAAATGATTTGATCTGAAGGAATTGCGGATTGCCCCTACTACTAGTGTTAAAAAAACCCACTGCATATAACTAAAAGCAATAAAATTATTTAAACTTTGTAAAAGTTACAGTGGAACTTTCAAGTTTGCCTCCTAAGTCCTAAGTTTGAAACACGTTTTTA
Source organism: Anacardium occidentale (assembly GCA_026122585.1). Lineage (NCBI taxonomy): Eukaryota > Viridiplantae > Streptophyta > Magnoliopsida > Sapindales > Anacardiaceae > Anacardium > Anacardium occidentale. Next base: position 80,554 of record JAJEJH010000626.1, read on the forward strand.
GAGAAGCTAATTTTCTTAGCTATCTTCTCAATATGGCAGGTTCTCATTTGATCCATCTGCTAAGTTGGGTTTGGATATTGCTTCATGCATCCTTACAAGGTATGTTTCACTGTTTATCATCTGAGATAGATGTAAGATTCCTACAGATTTTCAAGAAAAATCAAATTTTTTCATAATATATAGATATTGGATAAGAGTCAAATGGACTCTGCTTTTTCATTCATCTTCTTTATGTGGTATCATAACTGCAGGGCTCCATTAGAACAAGATGCTGAAGGGAAAACAAAATATGTCATACGGCCGTAAGTCTTCCAGTTCTAATCTAACTTTGTTTATTTGAACTTTCATTTTCTGTTTATGTAGTTTATTCATTGATTTTGAGGTTTGCCTTTTATGCTGTGTGATTTTTTTTGGTGATGATGGTTTTGGTAAAACCCTCATAATATATGAACTTTTGTCAGAGACTGTTCAGCTGTTCTGAGTTCTCTCTCTCACTCTCTCTATCCCCTATGCCGAAGGTGGGGGGAGGAACTAACTTGCTTCTGAACACGGATTTCATGAATACCTAGAAAAATATATTGTGGATTATGCCCTTATGGTCAGATGTTTTTATTCTAAGATGACTGGATGATGATTCTTGATATATTGCAAGAAGTTCTTAATATTGTTCATAGCAATTTGTTTTACCTATCCATTTTATTGATAAGTTTCTTGTGCTATTTCTGTCCTTTATGTTCAGGTATACTCCTATATCATCTCCAGATTCCAAGGGATACTTTGACCTATTAATTAAGGTAAATTGTTATAAATGCATGTTTTCTGATTATATTTTCAGTATCCACTTTTGAAGATGTCCTTTGACAATGTAATGATCTCTAAATAGCATTTGTCCACTCCTTTATATTTGTTCAGGTGTACCCTGAGGGAAAAATGAGTCAACATTTTGCAAGCTTGAAACCAGGGGATGTGGTTGAAGTGAAAGGGTATATTATTTGCATTTTAGAAGTATTGGCAGGGATTACATTGTACATTATCCTTGATGAATGCATGTATTACTTGCAGGCCAATTGAAAAGCTTAGGTACTCTCCCAATATGAAGAAACACATTGGCATGGTAAGAACTTAGATTTTAGTTGCTAAACATAATTTGTCTAGCTCAAAGAAGTATTATGAAGGCAGTGATTTATTAACTACAATATTATGACAGTGCAAGAAGTGTAAGGCTATAAATAGCCCCGAAACATTCATTGTTCTTACCTATGTGGCCATGCCATTCACCAAGTTCTGTGATTTCATCATATATAGTCATGACATATGCATATGGAGTGAGTGGTTGGCTTTCATTTCAGTTCTTACCACATGTCAAGGATAATTGATGGCCTATTCTTTTATGTGCATATTGATATAACTTCTTGTTCATATGTACTTTACTTTTCGTTTGAATTTCGAGTTCCTGTCAATATTTTTGTTAACTTTTCTGATAATTTACAATAAGATTGTGATTCTATCAATTTTGATAACATTGTGTGATTTTCCATTCTTTCCTATGTTCTTCTAGATTGCCGGTGGCACAGGTATTACTCCGATGCTTCAGGTGATTGAGGCTATACTGAAGAATCCTGATGACAACACTCAGGTAAGCATATCTTATTTTTATATTTTCTGATGGTAATGATATGGTCTGACTGACTTTTTTTTTCCTATTTCTTCTGTGTTTGAAACAAAGGTCATCTGTTTATTAAAAGTGCTTTCCTTAGCTGATTTTATCTATCCTATATTGCTAACAACGTTATTAATCTGAATAGGTATCATTGCTTTATGCCAATGTTTCACCAGATGATATTTTGCTCAAACAGAAGCTAGACATACTAGAAGCTAGCCATCCAAATTTGAAGGTAATTGGTCTTTTTACATGAACTTATAGTTGTATTAGTTTAGAAATGGATTTTGTCAAATTAAAACTACTTATTTTTGGATTGAAAATGGCAGATATTCTACACCGTGGACAAGCCAACAAAAAACTGGAAAGGAGGTGTAGGTTACATCTCAAAGGATATGGTCATAAAAGGCTTGCCCAGTCCTAGTGATGATACCCTTATTCTAGTAAGGAACTTTGTTACTTCTCTGCAACTGAACTTCAATTAACTGGATCAGCTAGATATGGGGCTAAATTGTACAGTTAGATCCAAAACTAGATTCCCTGTATGAGTAGCAAGCAGTCGGGCAAACTCAGGATTTTTCATAGTCCATCCATTAATCAGTTTTATTGAAGATATATCAGTTAGAACTTTCTGCAGGTTAAATCCTCATATACCTTTTTGAGATAGCTCCCTACTGCTTTTCCCCTTTTTCATCTTCTTACCCTTGCTCCAAACCAGATTAAAGCCTTCGAGAATATTCCAAATTTGTGTCACTGAAGCCAACAACTCTCTCAACGTTATGCCTACTGATACTGCCTGTCAATTTCTGAATTATCTTGAACTGAATGCTCCACAAGCATCTTTCTTTCTTTCTTTCTCTTTTTTTAAAATTGTTTTTATATTATGAGAATTCTTTTTAGTTCCACAAATGTCAACAAGGAATTAGCTTTTACAGACACAGTACTGGATACTGTTACCGTAAACCACCTGAAAGATTGTAGTTCAAACCTGACCTGTTGTATAAAAGTTATCAGGATCAGATTTAGCAAAATTTGTATCCTGAATCAATTGATCCTGGTTTTTTAGGTATGTGGGCCCCCGGGGATGATGAAGCATATATCTGGTGATAAGGCTAAAGACCGCTCACAAGGGGAGGTATGAAGGCATATTTTATTGATATTGACCGCTGATTCAAAATGTTTTTCAGTCTTTAATGAGGTTTCTTAATTGCTTTGATGCAGCTTACCGGCATACTCAAGGACCTTGGATACACTGAGCAAATGGTTTACAAATTTTGATAGATTGGGACATTTCAGTAAACCTCATTTTATAATTTTCAGTCCAAATTTTGTGTAATAAATTATGCGATGAACGTTGGCGACAGAATAAATCCCCAAAATGTTACAAAATTCAAGATGTTACATTGTAATAGTAAATACTGATCTGAGCATTTGGATTTGAAAGAACCTTGCTTGTCCAAGTTTTTTAGTTACCCAAATCCAGGTTTTTAACGTGATGAAGTTGATGGTTACTGGATTACAACTTTCTTTGACATCTCCATTTACAATTTGTCTTATAAAAAGAATCCTTGTGAGCTTTCCAGATTCTTGGCATGAAGTCTCAAAGTGAGAGGGGAAGAGTCCGGGGATTTTTGCCTCATGCAGCCACTCCTTCAAGTCGAGCATTAACTTGAACCCCATTTCTTCAAGAAGAGCTGCAAATAAAGAAAGATGTCCATCCATAGAAATTACATAAATTAAAGAAGAAATAAAATTGTTAGTATTAAATTTTATATAAAAATAAAATTACTCCTAAAGTAGCCAGTTATAATAAAAAAAAAGTGGCAATTGCATTGGGCAATAATTTACAAATACCTGAAAATTTGACACCATTTTGAACAGCTCAGAACTGATAAGAACCCTGCCCACGCCTTGCCCAAACGCAAGCAAACAATGAAAAATATATATATACACAAATGATCGATCTCTCCGTCACTTCAATGGCAACAAAAATTCCAAAATACTGATGGATACTTGTTGATGTGCAGTGTACTGTGGAATTAGCTTTGGCCATTGCTGAAAAAATGGAATAAGTGCAAAAGCGGAACAAGTACACTGATTGCGTCTATTTCCTCGCGTCTCCTCTCACCTGCAAGAAGGTTTCTCCTCTCCTCAACCATTGATTTAGCTTCTTTCTTTTCATATTTTTCTTCTCTTTTTGTTTGTGGCTTTTTTTTTCAATGTCACAACTTACTTTTCTAAGCCTACATTTAAAAGATCTTAAATTTCAGCGTTTCTTATAAATTTCATGATCTCAATTTTTGCATTTTCTTTTACTTATAGCTCATTTAGTGTCTGTTCTTTTAAGTCTTGGGTTTCATTGTTGTGATGGTGAATTGTGCTTCCGTTTGAGTTCCCCTAGGTTTTGACTCTGTATTAGTAGTGTCAATTTTGAGGATCCGAAATTTACTACTGATACTTTGATTGTTTCATTTATACCTTGCACCATAGTACATTTGTATGATCAATAAACCTAATTTATACGTACTCGTTTGGTTCCAAAATGGGTTTCGTTTCATGTACTTAATTAAGTTTGTTCTTTGGGTTTTTTTCTTTTTTTTCTTTCTCTCCAAGTTTCACTGTTATAGAATTTCTGCATCTCGTTATATTTCAGCTGCAGTGTTTTAGAATGTCTTCATCATTTTTTATTTCCTCTGCAAGAATGATAATCTTTTTCTTGTGTCAGGGGATTGATTGTGAGTTTCGGCACTGTGAAATTGCAAGATTTAACCCGAGGGATTGTTGGTACTGGTTAGCTGGGAACTGTATTAATCCAGCCTGTGGTTTTCGACATCCTGTTAGTTCGTATTCTCTTGTGATTCATTGTTTCTACCAAATCTTGATTAGGGAATTGTGCCTTTGTTTGTATATCAATTATTTTCCTCAAATTTCTTTATCTCACATCTTGTCTTTGATTTTGAAAATGCTCCATAACATTGTGATTAGTTTGAATGTTAGAAACCTTATCTGCTAATAGCATAGACAAATGCCGTTGGTTGTCTGATGTGTAATTTTAAATTGGTACATTGCATTTTAATTAGTGTTATCTTTTATATTCTTTGTTTCTGTATTATTTACTAGTGGATGGATGTGTTTCTGGGATATCATCATTAGTCGCCGCTTCAACAATGAAGTCGCATGAACTATGTTTTATTGCTTTTACAGCCACTGGACAGCCATCTTAATGAAGCACAATCTAAGTCCTGTTCATTGTCATATCAATCTTGCATGCCCGCAAACAAGACCTCTGTTCCGTGTTATTTTTACTTCAATGGCTTTTGCAACAAAGGAGACAGGTGCTCCTTTTTGCATGGTCCTGAATGTAGTGCGCCTGCTGGGGTATCTTCCAGGATAAGGTCTTCTGTTACTGTTGCTCTTCCCACAGAAAACAAGGCACATACAGGAACTGACACTGGGTCGGCACTGACAGAAAGACATCCAAATCCATTGGAAAATTCCACAAAGCCAGAAGTGGTTATGAGCATTCAGACCAAGGATGATCTTCTGCAGTCAGCACCTAGAAGCAATGCGAGGCAAAGTGCCTCGCCACAGATATCTCTATCTGAAGGTGAAGAAGCTGCTGATATTAAGTCAGACCTCATAGCTCCAAAAGAATGCTCTATGAAAACTATATCTGATCGATGGACAGATTGGAACTCTGAGGAACAAGTGAATGGCTACATAGAGCTGGAGGGGCGGTGGGAATCATCCCCAGGTTTTGATGTTCTTGTGGATAGTGATAATACATCAGAGAATTTGGGTTATTATGATGATCCAGAGTACTTACTGGCCATGAATAGAGAACACGGGGGTCTTGACAGCCTTATTTTGGGTTATGATAAGGAAAACCAAGGTGAGTATGACCCCACATATCCGGATGCAGAACTTCTATATGAACACCATATGTACAGTGGTTATGATTCTTTACATAATGGGTGCATTCTTGATAATGTCAGAGAAACTTCAATCTGTGCTAGAGAAAGGGTGTTGGATTCATTATTTTCTAGAAAGAGAAAATTCTTGCTATCAGAAGTGGCAGTAAATGACCACAGTGTGGATCTTCGAGAGTATCTGAGGAGACGCAGGTTAGTTGAAGATCACCATATTATTAGTTCATCAAGAAAGCATGAATCATGTAGGTTTTTTCAAAGGCAGGAAAGGCCTCAAAGTCATGTTACTGGTCAGCGGCTGCACAGAAGATGGGCATCAGTAGTTGGAAAGAATTATATTGAGTCGTATGGAGACAATGGAACTCTTTCAAATGGTGCCAACCAGCGAAAGTGGCTTAGGCATTCACAAGCTGGGTGGTTTAGGCAGTATTATAAGGAAAAAAGGCTGGCAAAACAGCGTTCACATTCATCTGAAATCTCTAAAAAACCTGTTTCAGGGGAGAGGAGATCTACTGATACATCTACTGCATTTGCAGGGCCCAAGACTCTTTCTGAGATTAAAGAAGAGAAGAAAAAGACTGAAGAAAATGGCGATTTCTCTGAGAAAACAGATCATTCAACTTCAAGCATAAGATTGGCTGACTTTCAGGGACCAAAACCTCTGAGTGAAATCCTAAAGGAAAAAAAGAGGCTGTGAATTTGAGAAACAACAATACTAGCATCCATTTTATCAGGACTTCTGTAACATCTAGAATCCCTAGATATGCCCTTGCTGAAAGAAACTTCTTAGAATAAGCAGTTGGTCAGGCCATGACTACATGCTTCCATAAAAAATTTGGTATCACTGCTAGTGTTGAGCTTGTCTTCATTTCATGTACAGAGCTGCACATTCGGGTCAAGCAATTTTGTAATGAGACAGTCACATTTTCCACATATAACAATGATTCTCTCCTTAGAGATTGGCTTGCTCTTTAAAACTATTCCTAAGCGATCTATGTTTGTTCTTTGCTATAATCCGTCAATTTGACTTGATTGTTCTTTTCATTGCGTTGAATAACCAACTCACAACAGTCTTCTTTCAGGCTTTCTGGAGATTGCATAGCTATGTTTTCCAACTACCCAGCTTTAAATTGTATATTTACATTATATAAGATATGAAATTTGGTAATTTGGTAAGAGGATTCCCTTCTCAGTAGTGTTCTAAAGTCAATAGGCAAAGTAATACTTGTATTCTACATGTATATGATAAAAGAATTTAATTGAACGATAACCATACCGTTGGAAATTATTATTGATTTAATCTTAATTCCTTGTTAATTAAATGATTATAATGCGTTATTAGAGATAGTTTATAATTTGTAATTAAAAATATAATTAATTATGAATTAATCATAATTTGATTTACTATCAACTTAATAAAGAAAGTTTGAGTCACGCATAATATAACATTATCTATTATGATTTAAACAGTTTAAAAATATTATCTCAAAGTGTGTAATATGCTTTACTTCTAAAAAAAACCCAAATTTAGATAATCTTAGAAGGGTGAATAGAATTTTTAAATTTTTTACTCTTAATTTTTTTTAATACAAAATAAAATAAGTTTTATAAAAATACAGTATAGTATATCAAATTCAACTTAAAATAAGGGAGAGATAAAAATGTTTAAGATTTTTAAAATGATTTGGAATATTTTAGCCCAAACTTCTTACATCTACTTCAGCCAATCAATTTAAACTTTTCAATCAAATTTTTTTCAAAAATATACTAATTAACTCGAGATTGCGGCTTTTACAATAGTAAAATTCAATATTGCTCGTTGAAATTCATGGAGGGAGCCACAAAGGATATCTAAAAACATGTTATGGTCTTCAAGAAATATTTTATTGGAAGAAAATGGAAGACATGATCCGTCGGCTTGTACGAGAACGTGATACATGCCAATGACACAAGGTCGATTTGCAATATCCCACAGGACCGCTACCAATTCCAATACAAATATGGAGGAGCATTTCAATGGATCTTTTTGTTGTGGTAGTCGTTTCTCAATATATGCTCATTTTCTTCGAGTATCTCATTTGTATAATGCTCCTAGAATTGCTTAAAATGGACCTATCTTCACAAGTGCGTTCTGGAAAGAACTTTTCACTTTAATTTTGGCTCCTCTTATCACCCAGGAATAGACGACCAAAGTGATAAATCGAACAATTGAAATGCATCGATATCTTCATTGTTTCAGAAGTTCAAAGCCTAAGGAGTGGACTAAATGGATGGCTTGGGCCGGATATTGTTATAATACCAGCTTCCATTCATCCACTAAGAAGACCCCTTTTGAAATTGTGTATGGAAGACCACTCCAACTCTTCTATCATAAGTGTTTGGTATAGCCAAAGTTCAAGCATTTGAAGATTCACTTCTACAGCGAGATGAGGTTCTTCAAGAGCCCAGACGTAGCCTCCGAGACAGTCAGAACAGAATGAAGCAAATGTATGCTAAAAAGCATGTGGAACGAGAGTTTGTGGAAGGCTTTTGGGTCTACTTTAAACTTCAACCTCACGGACATGATTTCGTGTCCAACCAGTTCTCTCAAAAACTTGTCGCTCGCTTCTACGGACCTTATAAGATAATACACACGGTTGGAAAAGTTTGCTATAAGTTAGAATTGCCCAGTACAAGTCGAGTTCATCTCGTGTTCCATGTCCCTCTCTTAAAGAAGAAACTTGGTGAAGACGTCCAAGTGATCCCGGTGCCACCCGAGCTAGATGATACAAATTTTCAAAATTTTAGATAGCTTGAAGCGATCAAATCGATTCCCAGACCGTCAATTTCTTGTTAAGTGGTTGGGAAACTACCAACTCAGAAGCCACTTGGATGCCAAAGGAAGAGTTTACCAACGCTTTTCCCAATTTTTCAAATCCCTGAGGATAAAGATTCTTTCAGGGGGTGCATTGTTACAAGCCATGCAATGAGCCATGTAGTTACTGCTGAATAGGTCATGTATAGCTGCAGATATATTTCCATCTGTGAATTGCAGCTGTAAGTAGAGTGTAATTTCTATGAACATCATATCAATAGTTATATTAAAAAATCTGCGAGTAGAAAATCTTATCTTATCAACTAATCAGAAAAAGTTAGTCAAACCCAAGAGGATCAGTATCTTCAAGTCTTATAATGAATTGAAGATAATCAATCAATCTGTTACAAAATTATCAGAAGCCATTGAATTTGTTGCTATGATAAAATATCCTGTCCTTTTATAGGCTAAGACTGAATTTTCTAACTTTAGCCACGACCCAGTAAAACTCTTAATCTTACTCTCTCGATTCCCTTCCCTCCTCCTAATTTTTTCATCTATTATAAGGCTGGTATACCTGAATTAATATTTGGCTTCTGTTTTGGCCTATTATTAGAGTGAGAACCTTTAATATATTGATTGTTAGCCTGTAAATACAAGACACATCAGGAAGACTGTTATTTTATAAAATTAACTTTTAGATTCCAATCTATGAGCTTTCCCATTTTCATTACTCTTCTATCATTTTCCTCTCCTCTTTCTCTATATTGATTGACTTGGATCATCGGTTTCTTTGCGCCCGCCGTTACTCAGAGAAACAAATAAGACCGATGGCTGGCTTACAAAGGTCTGCAACGTCGTTTAGACGGCAAGGATCTTCGGGATTGGTCTGGGATGACAAGTTCTTAACCGGAGATTTGAAGCGTGATATGAGACATAAAGAAGCCAAAGATAAGCATGATAACAAGAGAGAGTTAAGGGCGTCGTCACAAAGCGCGATGACGCAGCGGAGTCGTTCCGAGGGTGCAGGTGGAGGACGAGGACGAACTTCTCAGAAGGCTAAGGTCCCATCACCCAGCAGGGACCCTCCCTCTCCCAAAGTGTCCGGCTGCTGTGGCTTTTTTCGGTAAACTGAAAACCCCATAAGCCTAAGTCATGATCATACATAATGTCTTGTAAATTATTTAAGATAAAGAAGACGAACAGCATGTATAAGTTTGGTTTTGCAATCTCGCTGTATCATACATATATATATGTGTGTACATATATTGGAGAATATTTTAGATGTATATATATCAAGAACTCACAGGATTTTGCTGCAGCATGCGGAAAATGTTTGGTTCTTTTACATTTGTTTCAATCGCTTCATGGGATTTTTTCTCTTGATTCCTCTTTTTCTACAGCATGCAGAAATTTTAATTTTCTTTTCTTTTTACCCAAATGAACCCTAGAATTAAGTTTTGTCAATGAAGATGGGCGTTGTTGTGAGGCAAGTAGGTTTGACATGATTAGAGAAAGACCGCAGATCCATAATCAAAATGATCTCCTGTGAATTCGGACGTAATATTCCATAAATTGGACTCAGTTATGCCTCAAATAAAAAGATTTTAGGCGCTTCCCATAGTCTGACATTTGTTAAGCTTGATTGCAATTTGAAGAAGCTGAGCTGCCGGCCATAATATTGTTTATATTAAATGTTTTCCTTCTTGTTGAATGTCAGGCAATTAATTATGGATTTAATTGATCATGTCTACCACAAACACCAGTCTGTTATATATATATATATATATATATGTGGACTCGGTCTAGTGCAGCTGACAACTCTTAAAAACATAGCCATCATCAGCCTCAGAGGACCATCAGATCAAATTTGGCTGGCATCATTGCATCCTTTGACTCTTATGCTGAATGGGTTTCAGTCTAAAGCTTTCTGAACTTCAGTTTTAAACACTAAAATATACAGTTTCTCCATCGAGAAGTATAGGAAACAACCTGTGGAGTGGGTGACGAAGGAGCCAAAACTTGAGCCAACAATGCAATGCCAAGCCGGACCATACACTTTATCGAACTCCTGCATTTAGAGTCACATTTTCAACCATTATACATTATTATAATTACTATGTGAGATAATTAGGATTCATTATGGATGATCAATGAAAAGAGAGAGAAAGTACTCATATCTTCCTCCAAAAGATCAACCCTAATTATTCTGAATCCGTTCCTGGTGGGGTTTCCATAAGAACCAAATCTAATGATCTATACTATGAAAATCCAAAAAGAAACAAATGTAATGTATACCTTTTTAATATTAAAAGCAATGTGCTTGGTGCTGAACTTCTCCAAGGAGTCATACGTTCGCCGGGCAATTCTGAAGGCATGCGCCTGCATGAGTCCAGGCATATCAGACACCAAAACCTTCACTTGAAGAAATGATATGACTGATGACACATTTGTTTCTACGTGAGACGCCGACTTTCTCCCCTCAACCAAATTTCTTCCTCCTCCTCCTCCTCCTGTGCGCTCATCATCGCCGTTTTGCTCACAGTTTTCCAGCTGCTTCAATAACAACTTATTATGTGAATGCAGTGACATTACTGGAACTGGTTTATTAGGTTGAATTTCTGTCACATGATTAACTACTGGCTGGGATTTTGGCTTGTGGTTAATTTTAAAGCTGGACTTGTAGAAGGACATGAATCCCTTCTTTAGCTTCTCTTGGTTCGCCATTTCCCTAGCTCTCTCTGATTATTTACTTCCGAAGAAGAAGATAATTATATATATGTGTGTGTGTGTGTGTGTGTGTATACATATATATATTGCAAAGAAAGCTGTGACTACAATGATAATGCATTGAAAACTGAGTTAAATAATGAAGATTAGAAAGTGGGTGGCTATTAATTAAGAAGCAAAACATGTGTTATGGCCTGTAATCAAGGATAATTAAGTGGCTGAATTGCTTGAGATAAGATTTGATGATTTATTTTATTGAAGGAACAATTTGTTCATATCTGTCTTGTCTCTAATACGATTTTGTTGCTGAAGAGCCACCACACAGGGACCCAAACACTACCCTCCAAAGCCTATACAGGAAGATGTAGGGTACCCTAAGCAAACGGTCCCTTCTTCCTTGAAATATCCGTATTGTCCTCCACAGGCATATCTGTATTGTATCCTACATGATTTTGTCGCTGTAGGGTACACTTAAATTATTTTCTAACAATTTAGAACATGAAACGCAGTTCACATGTAGAATTCTATTTACCATATTGCCCAGTTTCTTTATTAATATCATAGATAAAATTATATCGATCATAAGTTAAATAAGAAAAGAGTTAATTATTTTGAAAAATCATGTAAAACATTTCCTTTTACCGATACTCTCTTTTTTCTTGGAAGGCAATTGTCAATCTCATTTCTGATAACTCATGTTCAATGTTGATTCAACTTTTATAAAAACCATTTTTAATATCGATCTATCTATTTCGGTTAGCATTATATCGATCTATCTATTCTTTATTAATATCATAAATAATATTATATGGATCATAAGTTATATAAGAAAAGAATTAATTACTTTAAAAAATCATATAAAAGATTTTCTTTCATCGATACTCTTTTTTGTTAAAAGGCAGATGACAATCTCATTTCTGATAACTCATTTTTAATATTGATTCAATTTTTATGAACACTACTTTTGATATCAATCTATCTATTTCGGCTAATTTCTCTAATAATATTGTTGTTTCCATCTTATTCCGTATGGATGAAATCGGTAACTCTCTTTGCATATCAAACTCCTCCTTTATAGCTCTTTCAAACGTCAATTGTAACTTTCAACAACTCATTTTATCTAAATCATCCTTTTTCACTCCATTTCGGCACTGATTTCACTGACATAAATTTTCCGATCAATTTTTATTAAGTGAATATGGCATAAATTGTACGGATGGTATGTCCGTTTGAAAGGACAAGCACTATGGCTGGCCTTTGGAATTAATATAAGTATTTATTTAAGTGGGGTTGCTTTCAAATTTCAAGCTCTAAGCGGCCCCCCTTATCAATAGGAATTCTGCGGAAGAAGAGGTCAGCAACTCCCTATTCATTGATTTGGATGTGAGACCCTTGCTTTTGGATTATTTATGATTTTATTTTTTTTTAGGTTTAGGTTCAAGTTAAATTTATTTAAGTTTAAATTATAATTTGGCTTACTTAAGCTTGTAATTTTAATAATATCGACTTCAAATTTTATGACGGTTTGACTTGTCAAGTTTATAACTTTGAAAATGACTTTTTTATCAATATATATATATATATCAAAATAATATTATTTTAAATACATATTTTAAAAAATTTATTAAAATACTTGTAAAAATGCTCAATTCGACTTATTAAGTTTTAAGCTCATATCTGTCAAACTCGTTAAGCTTGAGTTTAAATTTGACATTTTATTAATCAAATCGAGTTTGAACTCAACTCTAATTCTTGGAATAGGTAACGTGCTTTTGTTGCTACTAATACCCTATGCCTCAAAATAAGTTCAATATTATATAGGTTAAATGATGCTAAAAAATTGATAGATTTTCACTTTTTTATTTGAAAAAATTATTTTTTTACGAATCTATTAAAGTAAATTATCAATTTTTACTATTAAAAAAAGTGTCATTTTTTCAAATGTTATAATAAATATGTAATTAATTAATTTTATCCCTAATGTTTAAAATATTACAATATCATCGTATCAAACTAATCTGTAAATAGTACTATAAGGGTGTAAATATTATTTTTATAATTTAATAAAGGAAAATTGATATTTTTTTTATCTAATTTCAAAAATTGTCATATTCATCTCCATATATTTTGAAAATATAATTATGATTTTAATAATTTGTAATATAACATTTATATTTTTAATTTATTGTTGTCGTTTTTTAAACTATCGTAGGATATATTTGAATTTTAAAAATCTTTAAAATAGTCCTAAATTTTTTTAAATTTGTAAAATCTCCTAAATTTTTTTAACATCCCTTATATTTTCAAAAATTATAGTTTGTCTACAAATTTATGATTATACGACCCCTATTAACACCTGTATTAGTAATTTTTTAATGTTTAATATAAATTAGAATATAAAAAATTATTTAATAAAAATTTAAAGCAAAGAATTATTTAACTTGTAATCTTTTAATAACTTTTTATAAATCATTTTAATAAATTTAATAAACAGATAAAAAATTAATTTTTTAAACTTACCCGATAAAATATGTCATTTAATCAAACCACGAGAGAAAATAGTCATGTTGCCATTATATATAATTTCTTGTCCCGCCTCATCCTTTACAGTGAACAATAACAAACATCACCGAGGTTTGAATCCTCTGCTAGTAATAATATATTTAACGAAATTTATTTTTTAAATTTCTCATTCAACTAACATGTGTCAATCAAAAGCAAAAACACATCTATCGGGTGATAAATTCGGCAAACAAATTTCATCAAATATGATATTACCCAAATAAGTTTATATGAATTTCAAAGAATCTTACTATATTAAACTAATTATCAGTTCTATAAATTTTAATATACTAGTTGCCTATGGAGCACGGGTTACTTAGGATGAGCTTTTAAGTGGGTTAGGTCATTGGAGGCCCAAAAAACTAAAAAAAAAACAGCCCCACACTGCTTGATATTGAGCGCTGACAATCACGAGCATTGAAACAGTAAAAATTAGATTTTTGATCGATGGAATATAAGTCAGACTCGAGCCGAGCCAAGCTCGAGCTCTTGCCGGCCGAGTTTAATTTCTCTAAATTGAAATTTGACTCGTTCGAAGTGAATTAAATTTGAATTCGTTTTGGTTCGATTCATCAAATTTTTAAAATATCCAAAATAATATTGTTTTAATATATATACGTTAAAATAAAATTATTTTAATCAATTTAAGCAATTTTCATCGATAAACAAGCTTTACAAACTGAATTGAAAGAATTTAAATTCAAACTTAATTTCTAAACTCGAACTCATTTCAGACTTGTTCAAACAAAGAATTACTTCATCTTAAAATTGGAAAACCAGTGTTATCTGGTCCATGACAACGGCAAGCACCTCTGATGTCCAGATGTCAATTTTTATTAGTACTACTGCGCACAATGAGAAAACTCCTGGCAAATCACTGCCTTCTGTTTCTGCACAATGCAATTGAGGGCGGAGCATGGTCTGACGGCCTCTCCGGCTAATGGAACTACCGGCAACAAGTCACGGTTGGAAATTTCGATCATTGAGCCATCTGGGTCGTGAAAAAACAACTGATCCACATAGATTCCACCCTCCTCCACTTCAGCCTTTAGGTACTCTATCATCATCTCTCTCAATACTTTCTCCACTGTCGCCATGATTTCACGCTGTCAAACAGAGAAAAACCAACCGATTTAAATACTTGTGAATGGGAAATATGCACAAACAATATACAAGAGATATAGAGAAAGAAATACTAGGAAGGATATGCGGTTGTCTTTGGGATTTATCCTGGATGGCATCTTACTAGGATCTTCAGATTTCAGCAGATGAATGCCAATTCCATAATTGAATAGCCTCTTGTTTACAATAAAACGCTAACACTCTGGTAGAAAGAAACCAAGAACATTCTGGTAGAAATCAATGGATTTCTCTACTGATCTACACATAACAGAGATGTGATTCAATGACTTGAGAAGCAGAGGATTCTCCATGCCTCCAAAACTTCAAAACTCAACTCGAAAATTTCTATCAAACAAAACAACACCAGAGAAAGAGCAGAACAGGATATGGGGATGGGAAGCAATGAGGGTGGCGACATTGAAGCTATAAACAGGGAAGCACCCACATCCGCATTTCTACTTTCCAGATAGTGCTGATCAGAATCTCCAACTCACTGCCAGTGATTGAGATTGTGACTCTGATTGTCATCTTTCAATTTTGAAGTCATGGTCATCCTGTTTCAAATTGAAAATTACTTCTACATATGCTTAATTTTCCACTGATGTTGTAATTTGCTTCTAGGGAAGGCCATAACCAGGGCAGTGTCAAAGGAAGAGTTCGATATTTAAGGTTTACGCATTGCATGTAACTTTAGACACCCTTTTTCTCATCAAGTCATAATTCGAACTTTACACAATCTCTATTGCAATTCGATTTTGCTTCACCATGTCTTCAATCCTTGTCACTTATTGAGTTTTTCGGTTGTTGACCTGAAGTGTGGATGCATGAGACGACCTGCATGAGAAAGGGACTTGCCTTAAATATTCAATGCACAGTTGTACGTCAAGCATGCACGGCTGTGCATGATATGTGTCTAAAATTTCAGGAACATGTAAAAGAACCACACATGGTCTCGAATCTAGGCTTGCACGATCACGATTTCCATAATGCATGGGCGTGCCTCATATTTACAATTTTCGAGTTTAATACTACAACAAAAAAAATATATTTAGTAGTATTGTTTATTTTATATAATTAAAAGCCACTAAATATTATGAGAAGTAATATAGTATTATGACTTTTATAGTAGGCCAAATGACTTATTCTCACCGAGGTTTTCTTAAATGACAAATTATAATCTTAAAACTTTTAAAAAATTAAATATCCACTAATAAATAATTTTTTTTAATTTTATTAACATTTTTAATGAAATAACTAAAATACTTTTCACTAAAAAAATAAATAATATTAATATTATAATAAATTTTAATATAAAATAATATTAATATAATAAAAATAATAATTTTAAAAAATTAAAATAAAATTTTAAAAAAAGACCACCTCTACTAACAACAATGACCTTCATAAACCTAAACAAGTGTTTATCTTTATGAATCTTTAATATTTTCATAATAATTTGAAATTATAAAATGCCATATTTTCATCATTTAAATTTGAAAAAAAACCAATTTCTCAATTATCTATTTAATTTTTCAATAATTTCTATTAATCTTCTTATAAATTGGTGGAAAATACAAGAAAGCTTTCAAGTTAAACTATACTTTAGTCTTAAATTTTTAGTAAAGACTTCTTCAACTCTAATTTACATTAATTTAAATTAAAAAATAAAAAAAATTATTACTATAAATATAAATATAAATACTAATGATGTATGATTATATATTTGGGATAAATTATAAGTTATAAAAATTTTAGAGGTGTTAATAAAAATTTTAAAGGGTTTTTAAAATAAAAATAATTTCAAAGTGTTTTTAAAATTTTTAAAATGCCTTCTAATCATTTTAAAAATAATTGTTATACTTTAACATAATAAATTAGAAGTATAAATATTTTATTTAAAATATTAAAATTATAAGATAAATATAATAATTTTGAAATACAATAAAAAAATATTAATTTATGTCTAACAAACTTTTAAAATATATTTATATTATATAATATATTCTATGGTAATACTTAAATAAAATAATATATATCTTTTTTAAATATTTTTGATAGATTTTTTAGGGTAAACTTGTGAATTATTGATTTACCTAACTAATAATTGTATTGAAACACGCATTTAATCCATGATGATTTAATTTTAAATAGGCCAAAGGATTTAGTCCCACCCAAGGCTTCATTCAAATAAAAATTTCTACCCTCAATTTTTTAAAACCTAAACATCTATTCTTTAAATATTTTTTATTTGATTTTATTAATATTTTTTATAAAATAACTAAAATAAATTTATTAAAAAATAAAATTTATAATAAAATTATAATATAATATTTAAATATAAATATATTAACAAACTTAAAAAATATTTAAAAATATTATCAAAATTTTAAAAAATATTTAAATTTAAAAAAATAAAAAGACAGTCATCGCCACTAATAACGTCGTTGATGATGGTGATTATTGATAATTGAATCAGATAATCGAAAATTACTATTTAGTTTAAAAAATGATCAGATCTAATTATATTTGCTAACAATTATGATCATAAACGATCATTTTAAAATTTTTGTATTATTTAATATTTAAATAATATATTATATTTTTATAAAATATATTTTATTATTTTATAATTTTATAATAAAATAATTAAAAATATTTTTTATTATTAAAATTTAATTATTAAATATTAAATTTGGTCATTGGACGAATATTTAAGTTTTAAAAAAATTGATAGTTAAAAGAGGTAAAAATGAAACGTTTTGAAAACTGAAACGCCCCAAAACCAGTATAAAACGTTCTAGGGACGTTTCAGAAATTATAAGCTTTGAGTATCTCTTGATCGATTTTACATTTTCACTACAGCTGAATTTCAACCCTAACTCTCGTATTGCTGACATCTCCTCTCCTCCGACTGAACTTTCTCCTTTCCGGCGTGTTACAACTCATCTGCTCTCTATCTCTGGCTTCTCCGACTGTCGAAGAAAGCTTGAAGAATCTTTTTTGTGAGACCGGTCACCACTTCAGCTTCTCCGTTCGTCGTTGTCAGTGCATGGACGACGGAAAATTATCTCCTCGATTCTTTCCAGTTTCTATTCCAGGTATCATTTGTAACTTGTAATGCCTATGGCTTTGCTTTGTTTCACTTTCGACATATTGTCTAAATTAGTTTCACTCAACCTGTTTGTGAGTTAATTTGATGAGTTGATTTTTTCTGAATTAGATTTGGATTAATCTGCATATTGTATCTTTCTTTACCATGGTTGTCGGTTGATAGACCAAGTTGGTTGTGTGTTCAGTGGATGTTGATTTTATATTCATTGTTTATCTGATTTGATCCTTATTTTCTAAGTGACTACTCCTGTGGTAAACCTGTTGCAGGTTTGCTATTCCCTCAACCTAACTACGAAAATCACACCTCTTATTTTTCATTTGATGTTAATTTTCTAAGTGAATAATCGTGTGGAAACCTGTTGCAGGTTTGATATTCCCTCAACCTAACTACAAAATCACACCTATAATTTTACTATCAACTGAAATGGTTAAACCTTTCTGGCACAGTTGATTGTTGTATTTTTTAAATTTTAATAAAGATTGTTATAATTTTTTTTATAAAATTTGAAATTCATAAAATAAAATCCCTATATTTTTTTTATATTTATATGTTTCCCCAGGTTTCCGTTTTGAGAAATTACGCTTCTGATTCTGTGCTACTTAGCATGCAAGTAAACATTTAACACTGAAAATCCACTTGGCTTCCGCTGTCCTCCTTCCTTGGGGCTTTCTTGGGAAAAATCACTCTGACAAAATGGATGGAGAACTTGAGATCTCCATTGACAAACTCCCCATCAAGCGCTTAGATGTCATTGAGGAGAACGGCATCGAACAATTTCCACCGTATGGTTCTTGTTACACACTAAGTTTTATTTTATTTTATTTTTTGTGCATTCATGCTGATTTTGGGAGTACTTTGTGTTAATTGAATAGTGATGTCGATTACGATGAAAAGCGAGTGTCATTGATACGGAGAATAGACTTTGCATGGGCAGTGGAGAAAGATGATAATAAGAAGAAGCAGAAGAAGAGCTCGAAAGAGAGTAGCTCAACCACAACAACTCCATGGCAGTGGCAGAGCATGGTGGAGAATCTGCAGCTGGCTCACCAGGAGCTTTCTGTCATTATAGACCTTATCAATACTGTGAGCCACACCAAAAGTTCTAACTATTATCTATTGATAATTGATGATTGTTCTTAGTTGCATTATGTAATTCAGGCTTTTAACTTTTATTTTGGTTAGATATTGAGGCTTATTTTATTTTAATAATGAGACTATATTTTCTAAAGTTTGTCAGTTTTATTTTAGATCTTGTAGAATAAAACTAGTGTACCATTGAGGTTTTGATTAAATTATGTGAAAGTCCTTGGATTTGTTTGATTGTTGAGAAATGTAACCAAAACACAATTTGAACTTTGCTTATGGATATATAAGTAGACCTCAGAAGCCTTACCTTTTAATTGCTTACTAGGATTTTTTTTTTTTTTTTTCATTTTTTAGAGAGAGGAGGGGGAATGACCTTTTAAGACTTAAAAGTGCTATACCACTTTTTTGGTTGTCAATCAAAGTGATAAATGATTATTCATGATATTGATTTGTTTTGATTTGCAACATGTAGGTGGAAGCTAACGATGCTGTAACTGTGGCTGGCATGACCAGGCCAAAGCCTTTACCTAATGAAGTTCTGTCTGACCTTGCTGTATCTGCAGCAACAAAGCTACGGTGCTATAGGGTATTTCTTTTCTCTCTCTCTCTCTCTTTTAGTGCTTTAATTTTCTTTTGATACTCTCTAAGATCCTCAACTTTGAATTTCTCATAACGCTTTTGCTCCAGCACCTGAGTAAATATTTTAAGCAGTCTGCCAAAGCTTTGGAACAGCAGATTGCTAGGGAAGCAAGATTTTACGGTGCTCTAATCAGGTGAGTTTCCCATATTGGCCTTTTCAGAACACTAGTTTGATATAAAATTACTTTGCTTTTAGCAAACATTGACATTTAGATAAACCTCATTAATTTCTTTTCTTTCACTTGTAAAAAACACCCATAAAACAAATTTTTGTGATCTTTATCCTTTTTCTAATTTGTTCATCTAGATAAATGAAGAATATCATAACTGTGTTATGGTACCTTTCATATGCATAGCACTTAAACAACACCCTCTGTGTATCTTTTCCTGACAAACAAACAGATTGCAGCAAAACTGGAAAGTTAAGCGGCAGCGTGTGGCAGCTGCAGCTTCTGGAAATGAAGTCTTTACCATTGATCTTTTTGACAGTTTATTATATGATTCAGCAGCCGTAGTAAGGCCATCTTCTCTGTCTACAATCCGTGTCGAACATGATTCTGCTGGTATGCTGGCTATAAATTTACCTCCAAACTCATGCCGTTCTCTTCATTTTGGTTTTCTTGGTTTACATTCCACTAATAGTCCCAAGGAATCCAATGAGGGCAAAACGTATTGCTCTGCTCGTCCATCTAAAGAAGCTGAGGAGTCAGTCAATGATGATGAGTGTGTTAGAGAAACACATTCACTTCTTCGCAATGTTCATCAAGCAATTTTTTATGAGCAGGTAAGAGTTTTTTTATTTTTCTCTTTTGATGAATATATATATCCTTACTTTTTTTTTTTTCTCTCTCTTTGCTTTAAAATTTTGGTTCTTCTGCCTCCAGCTCTTTGATATAGTGAATCGTGAAGCATTTAAACAATCATTAGGAGTTAATCTCATTGGGATTCGAGAAAATTATCTGCAATTAGGCATGGGTCAGGGAATCTCTGTGTTCATATCACTTTCACCATCCAGTCAGAGTGATCAAAAAGTTGACAGTTCAGGCACCCAGAACATGGAATCTGCTGTATTACTTGTGGAATCATTAGATGGAGTAAAGTCAGCTGACGAAAAGGATGATATAATGAAAAAGAGACGGGGTTATCCTAATCGTGTTTGTTATGAGATCTATCTGCAACAGATTTTTCATGAGCATCTATATGTAAGAGATAAAAATAGATCTATTTCAGCTGGTACTCGAGCAATTGGTCAACAAACAAAGGATGGGTCAGGTCTTCTTGGTCATTTCTGCTTGTCATTGGCTCATAGAATATTTTCTAACAAAATTCACATGGAACTGGAAATTGTGGTATTGTCCTTGTCCCTCAGGCATGTACTACTAACTACTTTTCATTTTTTATTTATAGTGGTGTCCTTGATTTATGTTCTTTGATGTCTCTAGGTTCGTGGGGTCCCATATCTCCAATTGATATCCCATCCTACTTGGCATTCTAGAACATCTTCATGGACACTTTTTTTAAAGGTTCCTCAGTCCATTCTTCATGGAGACGCCCAACACCAGCAATCAGAAATCCGTGGTGTGAAGAATGTCGGTAAGTCACAGTTTCGGACTGAGGTGGTGGTAAATGATGATCGCATCAATGTTGAAGGAGAAGGCACTCCTAATGTTGTTGGCTTGTTTAAAGAGAGATCTGAAAGTATTTCTTTCATGAACAAATATGATTGTAACTTGCCTGATCTTCCAATGATAATTCTACAGCAGGTAGGCCATTATCTTCTCTTCCTTATTGCTTGCGAATTGTTGTGTTGCTTTTATCTAGGATAACATAGATTTATATATATATATATATATATATATGGCGGTCATGCATGGTTATTGCAATATAATTTAAGGACATCCTCACTATAGATTTGTGTGTGTGTGTGTGTGTGTGTGTGTGTGTGTGTGTGTGTATCCTAATGTCTTTGAAAGATGTTTTACTTATTTACCTTTGCTTCTGGGATCTACCAGTCTTAGTTTTGGCTGTGTGAACTGGATGCATGGTTGCGTCTAGGCTGTAAGAGTTTTAGATTCAATTTATTTTGGCAAACAAGAAAAAATATTTGGGCTTTTATTCATTATATCCACCTCTGTGTGGTTGTATCTATATTGGTTGAGATTATGCTTTTTTTATGAGTATTATAATTTTATTCTTAGGATGCTTGTTTTGAATTTTAATCTAGTGAAATATGCTTTATGTTAAGAGAGCAAATAATATTTATACATTAAATGTTTAGTTGCTTGCGTTGGCTTGTAATCAGCATTTTGGAATCTATAGATGCCACTTGACACTTCTAGATTTTCTTGTGGTTTTGTTAAATCTGATTGAGGTTGTCTTGCAATATTAACAATAGGTTGCAAGCCAAGTTATTCGTTGGCTACACGAGGAAGCCCTTATGGTGGGGATTAAAGCAAATCGTGATTTCCTATGTTTGTCGTTTGAGCTGGATCAAGGCGAAACAGTGAGCTTGGTAGCGCATGTGGACCCAGAAGATCTGAACGGATGCATTTCATGGTGGCTGGTAATGGAGGAGGCTTTTGCAGAGGAGGCAAAACTTCGAGCAGACGTATCCGACGGTGTCTCTGATTATCGCAAATTATTGGGCCATTTGTCTCTGGATGTGTTGTATTCAACATTGATGGACTTGGTTAGCTTGTGTGGAGGTGCAAGCCATTAATTAGTCATCTCTTTCACCCTTTTCTTTTTATCGGGTTCTCAATTATGTTTCTGTATAATATGTTTTCTTATATTATTTTCTCATCAGGTAACTTTTGCATTGGGTGCCATCCTAGCCTTTTTAAATCAAATTGATGATTAGGGATTAGAAAACTTTTAAATTAAATTAAATTATTTTAAGTTTTAAATTAAACTAAGAAGTACAGTTTAATCTCATTTGGAATATAAATTGAATTTATAAAAAATCATTATGATGTTCGATATATGAGTTAAGAACTTACGAGTCCCATATGCGTTTGATTATCAAAATATTCGTTTGTTGTTCATCGATTACGTCTTTCGGTTTGATCTTAAGACTTGACTCACCCTTTATGGAGGAGCCTTGTTGGGGAACCCTGGGGTTTATGAGGGATTGGATTCTTATCCGTGTTTGTGTTATTCAAGCTGACATTGTTGCTTTTGCTTCATCCATTGTCGCTTGCATGGGTGCTTCCCCCTAAGGGCAAATGCTTTTTGAACGATGCATTTTTACATCCCACAGTTTTAGTAGATTACTTAGTCTCGTTCATTTTCGATGCAAAAGCGTTTGATCAGTGAGTTATTACACACTTTTTTAAGAGTAGTTTTTTCTTGGCGAACCTTTTGGTTGTCTTTGCACCCCTATCTCCTTTATCATTAAGGATCTTCTTTTATTTCTAAATATATGATATTTAATAAGGTCAAACGACACATTCTCACCCAAAGTTTTCTTAACTGATAAAATGTCATCCATAAAGTTTTAAAAAGTTAATTATTCACTCATTGACTAAAATTAAAGGGGTAGTTTTATCTTTTAAAATAGAAATTTAAAAATAAATTTTATAAAAATAATTTAAATATAAAATAATAATAAAAAATTAATAAAATGATAAAAATAAAAAAAACAGTTATCACTACTGGCAGTGTCACCGATGGAGGTGGTCATCGTTAAAATTACTAAGTGATAAAAAACGATCACTTGGTTCTATTGACGATCAGAAATGGTCGATATCATGCATGTCAGCCATTTTCAGTCTTTTACTATAGCGAGACACCCAGATATAACCGTCTTTGCTAGATTTGGCTGTCTCCGCTATCGAGGCAGTCAAATTTAGTTGTCAATGAAACTAGGTGGTTGTTTTCGACCTTCTGATTATGTTAACGATGACTACCATCGTTAGCGATGTTATTGATTACAGTAACTACTTTTTGAAATATTTATTTTAATTTTTAAATTTTTTATCAAATTATTAATTTTTTATTATTTTTATATAAATTTAATTTAAATATTATTTATATCAAAATCATTTTAATATTAATATTATTTATTTTTATAAAAGTATTTTGGTCATTTCATTAAAAAAAGGGGTACTTGACTTTTTTAACTTTATGGGCAGAACTCTATCATTTAAGGAAACCTTGGATGAGACTTTGTCGTTTGACCTATTTAATAAGAAAATATAACTAATATTCAAAATGAATATATATATATATATATATATATATATATATATATATATATATATATATATGTATGTATGTATATAACAAATGGTATATTTAATTATTTTTGTTTGAAAATAATTTAAATTGTAATTCAAGCATCAATTTAAATCAAACCATTTTATAAAAAATAAAATAAAATTATAAGTATCAAATGATTCGATTTGATTTTATAATTTGATATGAGTTATACATACTTTTATAAATTAAAACTTTGTAGTTTGTTAATAGTGAAAAACATTTTCTCACTCAAAGTTTGACGAGAAAACTCCATTTCACCCCTAGTTAAAAAAAATAATATTAATAGTGTAAAGATAAAATGTTAATTTTATCATCTATTTATTTTAAAAAATAAAAATAAAAATAAACTATTTAACAAATCAGACTCAAACGTTATAAATATAGCAATTTAATTCTTAAAAATCTTTAAAAACTCACAAATCAATTTTTAAAATTTTATCAAACCTTTATATAATTTAGAATTGTTATATGATTTCAACAGTTATAATATTATATTTATACTCATAATTTATTACATTATATTCAGTTTTTTTAGGTGTAATTTTCATTTTTTTAATACTATTAATGATATATTAATATTTGAAATTTTCAAAAAACCTCAAACTTTTCAAAATTTTTAATAACCTCTTAAAATTTTAAAAAATATTAATATTTAAAAAATTATAATTTATCCTCAGACATTTTTATAAGAAAAAAAGGAAGAATGGGTGAGAATAAAAGAAAAATAAAATAAATGGCTTTTTTATATATAGATTGAAATTTAAAAAGTCTCTTTTTAATTTTTATTAATTTAATGTTACTTGATAATTTAAAAAAATATATTAGAGATGCTAATTAAAGGTGGAAAAGGATTTTAAAGCAAAACCTTGTCTTAGCAAATTGAGAAGGTAAGGAAGGAAAGAAATCCGCCCTACCTTGATAGAGAATAGAGAAAATTTTCTTCCATATGTCTGAAATTTTACCAATCAAAATCACATTTTAAATCTTAGTAGACCTATCAAAAGAAAAGATAACGATTATATTTTAGAAAATTTTCACCTTCGCACCATGGTTGGTTTTTTTTTGTGTTTTTTTTTATGAACCCTCGTCTGTGCAAGAAAGAAGGCAACCAAATTATCACCCAAACAACCCCCAGAGGCAGCACCATGATTGTTGTTGCCTTTGGGGGTGCCCACCTATTAAATCTATGTTATTCTTCTATATTCTGTCGTTATCATACTCTACGCAGACCCTTGTCCCATCGTCGTCATCAACAAAACTTTTAAAACACTCTGTGCTACTGCAAATGACTCTGTTAAGTAGTTGCTGCACTGGAACCGCTGAAACCCGAGTAATTCCTCCGTGGGTGTCGAAGAAAATTTCAATTTGAAATTTAGATTTTAGATATTTTGCTGGGGTCCACATGGGTTTGTCTAAATTCTTGTTTTGGGGCTCCATACTTGGTTTCTTTCTCGTTTCTCAGTTGGGTTTTTGTGAGGATTTTTGTTACTTTTATGAGTTCTAAACGCGAGCAGCATACTTCTATAGTTTGATTTTGTTTTGCCAAAAAAAAAAAAAAAAGATTTTCGTATTCAGCTGTTGGAATGATACTGACGAAGAAGTTTCTGGCATTGAATATTTCCTAAAGTTTTGCCAAGAATTAGTGAGTTTATAGTTTGGGTGGGGGAATAATGTCTGGTGAGACACCAGTTGGTGGTGGATAAATGAGGCAAAGGCATAGTCAGGGTAATACGTCGAGTGGTGATGACGTTGAAAATGATGCGTGCTCAAGGCGACATCCTTTCTCTCCTCCAACTAGCCGGCCCAGAACTTGGGTTGAGAGTTTGGAGAATGTGCTTTGGATTGCTTCTGCTCTTTTTATTATTTACTATGGTGATCGACCAATTTCATCTATCTTTTATGGCACGATGACAGAATTAGAAGGTTAGTTTCATGCTTTACTCGTTTTGTTTTTATTTTAATTGTTTACCGCCTTTTTCATTGCTTTCCCTGCTTCAATTATGTTTCGGTTTCATTTATAAGTTTTAATTCCCATGTTGTAATTGTTTGGAATTACATGCGATTTCTGGGAGAGTAGAACAATATCTCTCAAAAACTGTTGGTTGGAGTATTTTGGAATATATTTTTAGTATGAATGTGCATTAATTAAGCTAGGTGTAAGATTCTTTCTACATTTCATGACAATGGAATGCCACTACTGATTAGTATGAGTGACCAATGTTCATTCAATGTTGATTTAGTATTGCAATTTTTTTGTGAAGTAGCGTGCTCCTATCTAATAAGCAATATAACTAAGGTGTAATAACAAGTTACGGAATATGATAATAGATAGAGAATGTGGTATTGAGATAAACATATAGTAAAAATAACTTTCATTGCTGAAATTTTGTGATATCATAGGTTCTTTGACTTACGATAGCAGAGTTACATGAATGAGCTATTTATCTTATGTGAATGGCAGAGTTACAATAGCAGAGCTATGTATTATGGTTATGGGAAGATGTGTAAGAGGTGATCTTCTTTGTTAATATCCAAGGTGGCACTATAATTCAACTCACCAATTAGAAGAAGAAACTTCAATCCAGCTTATTTGGTCAAATGCACATGAAGAAAGCCAGAGTTACAGAGTAGTTTGTAGGTAGAGATAGCCCCAAATAGTTGGAACAAGTTTTGCAGGTTCGACTGGGTGAAATTTCTGTTAGTATTATTAAGTGAAACTCTCTGCTTAACAGGGAAAAGAGGTTTGCCCTTCCCTAAACCCTTTCCCTAAAAAGCATGTAAGTTATCTTTGACTCTAATGATATGATCTATAGAATAATCTGATATTTAACTTGGGAACTGCATGGCTTTCTACTTGTTCCCCCATGTGCTATACATTACAGTCTTACAGTGTTGATCTATATTGTAGAGGTGAAGAGTGATGTTCTATAACTTGGTGAAGATTTTTATGACAATGTTAGAGCCAAGGATTTAGGTGACCTGTTAGACAACAAAATCAGGAGCACAGGTGGCAGCAAGGGTAGTTATGAAAGCATGGGTAGTTTTGGGCAGTTAAGAAAACATGGAAACATGGACAGTTATGGATGGTTATGAAAACATGAAAACAATAACAGTGGGATTGAGGAAGTAGAGAAGTAAGGAAACATGGCAAAAACATATACGGCAATTATGAAACGAGCAAGCATAAAAGAGATATTGGGTTTGTTTGGGCAGCCTTTGGCTGATTGAGGGAGAGTGTTGGTCTCTCAAACGCCAATGGAAGCAGAGAGCTTCTAGCCTCTTTAGTGCTAGATAAGAGAAGCGTCTGAGGTGTTGTTATATTTGAGCAGGGAATATTTTGTGATTGTCAAATACAGTTTATTGCACTTACTCTCCTTGTTGTCTCTTATATTGGTTCATTGTTCCAATTAGTTGTTTTTTTAGAGTTTGCCTGGTTCCTAACAGACAATCTCAGCACATGATTTTAAAGGTTAGAGTTAGCTTGAAGTAATATTCTTGCAAGATTAGTTAATAATGAAATTAATATTAGTTCTTTAAAGCATCTGAATTGAATTCTTAGAAATAATCTCAGGATCTCTTGGTTCCCACCTAAAGTATTTAATTCTAACAGGAACTTTTTACATATACAACTCAGGCCTTGAGTCCTATGCACCTTCGGTAGGCAATTCATGCAATAAGCAACTAATGATTCTTATTGGAGAATTTCAGCTCTAATGTTATCTGTTTAATGCAATTCATTTATGTCCACTTCTATGGTGTGTGATCATCTCTGAATTGTTTTACCATAATATCACGGTAATCAAGGTGGCATCTTGCCCTGTATCTATCAGAATAATATTTCAGTTTTCAGTAATTAGTAATCATAAATTTGGAGGTTTCATGAAGGTTAAGTCTCATGCTTCAATCTTCAAAAACTTTTTCAGAATTACCATACAATCATTTGAATGTTATATAGTTGTTTCATATAGCTAGGAATATCTTTTTAATCACAAAGTGTTGTATCCAATTTTCAGTCAATTCCTTGGTACATTGAATATGAATGATTTGCACGAGGTTAACTCTATTTTGATTAACTTTTTGATGGTTTAAAGTGGAGGATTCCATTTTTACCAAGTCCATGTAATGTTCTGAATTTTGTTTGATATAATTTCTTCTTTGTTACTAACTTCTCCATTCAGTGGCTACTTTCATATCATGAGAATAATAGCAATTACTTTGTTTGGAACGTTTCTCAATCTCTGATGGACATTGAAATAACCTTTTTTCTCTGGTATATAGTAACCGCTCAGGGTTCAGAAATTTTCTTTTTGTTGATGAGTGTCTTTGATTTGGTTGCAGATTGCCTTTATACCTTGGGCTGTTGTGTTCTGGATTGAATGTTGCCTTCTTCTTTTATTCAAGCATGTTAGTATTGAGGGTGAGGAGATTTGATGAAAAATGGGAATTATTCAGTATGTTCGCTCTGCCATTTGTTACGCTGCTTGGCCTTGTCTCCTTTTGCCTGTAAGGGAACTGAATTTTTAGTTTCCTTTTAAAGTTGATCATGTGTCATTATTGTAAGAATATTGTATCTGCCTTACTGACTTGCTTCTCAAATCAGGCTCTGTTTTGCTTTGTGGCCAATTTGGAGTTTCTTGACCCTTCCTCTCTTAGTATGTATTCCCACTTACCAGTTTAGTAAATTGTTTTAGGTTGTTCGTGGAGCCTTGCTAATTTATGTTTATTTTACTGCAGTTCACCTTGTTTGTGGCCTACATGGTTATATTCCCCCATTCCATGATTAGAACATTCAGACCACAAAATGATAATTTCCGCATAGATTAGAGTGTTTGAGACGAAGTATGAAATGATACTGACTTAGATGAACAGATGTTATCATCAACGTGGATGGTTTCTTGCACATAAATCTCGTCCCCCTTTTTTTTTGCCTGCAGGCCAGTTATCACCATATCCTATCCGGGTTGATGACGACAAAGCTGATTTCCATTTAATCAATCAGTTATTATACATGTTGACTCGTTGATACCCACTCGAGTAGGTGTGACCTCAGAATTTTATCATAATAGGTCAATTTCTGTTGTTACCTTTTGTAGTTGTAGTTCTAGCAGGGATTGTTTTGATCATAGAAATATTGAGATTTTCAGATGACATTCTTTAGTATTTGGTTTACACTTAGTCGTACAATATTTTCTTTGGTACACTGGAAACAGTTCATCTTTGCAAAGGAAGGCAGGTTCCAATTCCAGTTTCTGTGACCTGGTCAAATAATGTGAGCAACAATCAAAGACTTGCTTTTGTAAAGCTTCATGCTTTTGTCCCCCAAGCTGAGAAAGACATGCTTCAACATCTCCTCTCCAAAAAGGAAAAGTAAATCTTCATAATTCCAGTTCCAATTCCAATCATAGTGCTGTGAATACTTTTATGAGCTCTCTTAGACAAACAGAGGGACGAAAAAGAGAAAAATATCAGTAATGGAATGCTGCTATGTGTGTGACTATGAACCACTTTCTTCATCTCAAACCTCTCAATCTGTCTAATCTAAGAGCTCATGAAAGCAAAAGGTTGAAGACTTTAAAAAGAAAACGATAAGATCTAAAGTAATACCTATTCAATTCTATACTGTTTTTTCTTTGGTGCACATGGTCTTTCCTCTGTGACCACTAACTTCATTTGAAACGGACAAACTTAGTTTCAGCACTTAAACATCAATCCATGTCCTCCTTAGAACTTCCAATCACCAATTTTCTTTTTCTACTACTTTGCATGATGTAAGTGATCATCAGAGTCTCCAACATGGTTATGAACATGAACAATTCTCATATGTTAATGGTAATGGCTTCATTAACCACATGGAGATGGAGCCTGGTTTCTCTATAATAATTTCTCAACTCATTCAAAGGGCAATGATTCAATGAGTAGTTGTTTCGGTTACTATGATGTTGCTAATAAATATCATCTCTTTAATATTTTGGTGGACATGCATAGGTCAAACACTGACAAGAAAAAGCTCTTATTTTAGTGGAGTTGCTGGACCAACAGATAATATTTTATTTTTTGTTCTGAATATTTGTCTATTTTTCTTATTTTAAATAAAATATAATCACCTCCTCGTATTGATATGGATTCTTGTTTTGCTTTCTCGTGTTTTGGTCTCAAACAACCGCTATCTTCCAATCTTCTTGTGATTTGTTCTTCATTTCTTTCCTTCTTATAAAAACAACCACCACCCAAGTCTCAGATTTCACAACTCAAACTTTCTTTTCTATTTATTTCTTTAAAATGGTTTAGGTTTTGCTTGACCTCTTGCTCTCTCTCTCTCTCTCTCTCTCTCTCTCTGTCCTTGAATTACACGCTCTTCTGCTTGGTAGGTTGTGCCTTTGAACCCCTGGGCCCTCAACTCCACTCAAGTTTGATGGTCTCATTCTCTTTCAGTGCTCTCTCTTTGCCTTGCCCCCATTTTCTTGCTGCTGTCCATTTATCTTCTTATTCTTCCTTTTGTTTTATTCTCTCTTTAGAAACCATGGTTGTGAGGTTTCTCCATTTGGGTTTTTCATTTTGGTGATGGGTTTTGCTTATAATGCAGTAATGATGTTGGGTTTGTGTTGTTATCAACTGTGGTTGACTGTAGCTCTTGGGTTTTGACTCTGGGATATATGTCTGACTTTTCTGCCTTCTTGAAGTGATTTACGGTTAACTTCAGACTTTTTGATCTGGACATTGGAAAATCGAGGAATTTTCAAGGTGGACTTACGTTTTGTAGGTTCCTTATATTTCATGTACAAACGATGAGCGGAAGATAAGCACTTGATTTTGGTGGTGTTAAATCTGGTTTCGGCAAGTTCGTGAAGGACAAAAATGGACAGAATGATTCAACCTCCTCTGGTAAATCTTTGTCTACCTTTAGGCTAACTTCTTGTCACACCCACATATACACATATAGCTAAATTTCGCTGGGCTGTATGTCTGACTTTTCTGCCTTCTTGAAGTGATTTACGGTTAACTACCTTTCATTTGTGTGGTTTTTAAATTTCGCTGCTGCTTGATCCTTGCCCAGTTTTAGGGTTTTGGTGCTTCGTGTTGATTGAGTGTGTATCCATCTATATTTTCTAACTGCTGAAGCGGTGTTACTGTCAAATCACCAAATCTACTTTAGCCTCTTTTATTTTAATGAGTTGCAGAGCCTTCTCTCCTGCTTGAAGATCATTATCAGAAATTTTAAGCTCAAGTCGGTAAAAGATAAGCTGTATTAACTCTCTTTTATTGATCCTAGGCTGTCCAGCCTGTAAAATTCAAATGTCTGATTGATTCAAATTGTGAATTGAACCGAAATCAAATGACCGCAACTTCTTTCGTGAAGTATAGAGTTTTGTTTAAAGTTTTGTTGTCCTGAATTTGAACATTGGTTGGCAATTGTAGTTATTGCATGAGTTGAGTGATTCAAGGATTTCTTTTGAGCTCCATACTTGCATTGTATACAAGTATTTGTCTTTCAGGATCCAGTAGCAAATTTTGTAGTTATTGATAAATCTGAGAGCCCATATTTGCCCTTTCTCTCTCTTATCGATTTAAAATAATGATAACTAAGTTCTATGTTTTTTATGTTCTCGCTTTCTTGTTCATGATGCAACATTAATTTGAGGGTTGTGTTTGTGGGATTTACTTTTTAGGTAGAGAATTGAATTTTAGTTGTATTATATCTTCTTATTTGGTCTTATTTATCTGATGCTTGAGCTCCTTGAGTCTCAATCACTTGTTTCTCCTTGGCCATTGCCTTAATATAGATTTGATTTTGTATACCCTTTTTTCCGTATTTGTATTTGTTGTTAGGTGTACACATATTGTATATTTTTTTTCATTCATTAGATTAATCTACCTACGTCCAAGATTTATAAATTGATTTGTTTATAAAGACGAATCTTCTTCCAGTTTCTCTTCAAAATCTGTTTTGAAGATAGAAATCAAAATAATGAGTAATTTTAGTTTGTGTTAAGATCATTCCTTTTCTATTTTATATATGGAGTTTGTGTTAAGATTTTGATGAAAGAACTTATACATTTATAGGTGCATAGTTATTCCTGATACTGGTTCATTATTTATATAATACATGTGTCTTTGCAGGTTGATACAACTGCATGTTTCTGTAGAGTAGATGCAGGCCTCAAGACTGTTGCTGGAGCAAAAAAATATGTGCCTGGGACAAAGCTGTGTCTCCAGCCAGACATTAAACCATCTATTCATCCAACTAGGAACAAACCACCTAGTGGTGGCCGAAGCAGAAACCAATCTCCTTTGCTTCCAGGGCTTCCTGATGATCTTGCTATTGCTTGCCTGATTCGGGTCCCAAGGGTTGAGCACTGCAAGCTCCGTTTAGTCTGCAAAAGATGGTGCCGTCTTTTGTCAGGTAACTTTTTTTACTCACTCCGGAAAAGCCTTGGGATTGCAGAGGAATGGATATATGTCATTAAGAGAGATCGAGATGGGAAAATCTCCTGGCATGCTTTTGACCCTGTTTACCGGCTTTGGCAGCCACTGCCTCCTGTCCCCAAAGAATACTCTGAAGCCCTTGGGTTTGGTTGTGCTGTTCTCAGTGGTTGTCACCTTTACTTGTTTGGTGGCAAAGACCCTCTAAAAGGGTCAATGAGGAGAGTCATTTTTTATAGTGCAAGGACGAATAAATGGCACCGTGCCCCTGATATGCTTCGCAGGCGGCATTTTTTTGGTTCTTGTGTCATAAACAATTGCTTGTATGTTGCTGGTGGGGAGAATGGTGGAGTTCATCGATCCTTGAGATCGGCTGAAGTTTATGATCCAAACAAGAATAGATGGTCGGTTATTTCAGATATGAGCACGGCAATGATGCCTTTCATTGGGGTTGTTTATGAGGGAAAGTGGTTCTTAAAGGGGCTTGGATCTCACCGTCAGGTTCTGAGTGAGGTCTACCAACCAGAGACTGATAGCTGGTACCCTGTATATGATGGAATGGTTGCTGGATGGAGGAACCCAAGTGCTTCCCTAAATGGACATCTTTATGCTTTGGAATGCGAGGATGGCTGCAAACTCAGGGTTTACGATCGAACGACTGATTCTTGGAGCAAGCATATCGACAGTAAGATGCATTTGGGGAATTCTAGATCTTTGGAGGCAGCAGCTCTGGTTCCACTTAACGGAAAGCTCTGCATAATCCGCAATAATACGAGTGTATCTCTGGTTGATGTTTTAAAATCTGATGGCGAGAGAGGGGCTTCTGCTGAGCATCTTTGGGAGACCATATCAGGGAAACGGCAATTGAAAACATTAGTAACCAACCTCTGGTCAAGCATTGCTGGGAGGAACCGCCTGAAAAGTCACATTGTTCATTGCCAGGTTCTTATAGCATAATGACTGTAAATTGTATTACCCTGAGAGTTGAGCGCTCGTCTGTAGAGACCAAAATATGGCCGGGCATGAAATGATGCTTGTACACCCTTTTGGAATCCTATTAGAATTTTAGGATTTATACATTAGATACCTAAAGTGCTGCTGGATGGATTAAAATATTTGTTTTCTGCTTTACAACCAGAAAACATATATTTATTCCATACACAGCTTTTACAAGTCAATTATCGGGGCTTTTGTTTTGTTTCTTGTTATAGTGCTACTCCCACATCGGTTAATTAATTTTTCATGTGTCTTGATCGAGATAATGGTGGAAGAGTAATGTTATTCATATCAAAAGTTGCATATCGAATTCATGCACCAACTTATATGATACGATGTGATTGATTGTTACCAAATTCACGTTGTGTCAGGTGATTTGATGCGTGAATTCGGTGCACAACTTTCAGCAAAAATTTCATTTTCCTTTGCGGGAACACCCGCTCATTCAGCAAATTGTTATGCAACAATTACAAGCTCTAACAAACTCCTGAAATACAAGAATAAATCATAACTGCTACAGAGAAAATGGCACAAGGAGTATCGCACTAGAAAATCACAGCTATACTAACATAGAGAAGCTAATTATGGGTGTTTCAGCGGGTGTTCAATTTTGAGAGGTATGATTGTGCGATCAAAAAGCACCTCGCTTTCTGCTGTTTATATTCGTTGTAGCGCAGGAAGAAATAGCCAAGATAATCAAAATCTATCGGAGACATCTTTGCCTATAATTAACAAAAATACCTGGATTAGTACCCATAATGGTGGGTGTTTAGCGATTGACAAGCATAGCTGAGCAGTAGAATACCTGGATTAGCGCCCATAATGCCCAAAAAATATGTGAAGCCAACATGAATATATTTGTCTCCACATACAGAGATTCAAGATCTTCATCAGATTCCTGTCATTAACCAAAACAAATAAACAAATGCAGAATCTCAACAGCTAAAATATTTTAAAAAAAAAATAATAGTGATAAACATATATATTATATATAGCAACAAGGGTTTGTGAGTGTGTTGCAACCAACAAAACTTGCATCTATCCCAACATCCCACTCTGGATTAAAGGGACAAATTTTCTGACAAGCATCCTCCACCTCTGAAGATGACAATCTGATTTTAAAATTCTATTTAATACATTTAAAACCAAGCATTCATTAACAGTACAAGCACACAGATACTAGGGCACCTTTTTATGACATTAAATCACGGCTGCAATGTTCATTGACCCACAATAAACTAATATTTCTTTCTTTATCAACTTCATGACACCCATGCATAATTCAAGTAAAAATTGCTTTATTTTGGGGCAATACTTCAAACTTGTAACTATTATAAAGATTTTTATAATCTTTGATGCAGCTGAAATAATAAGGTCACCGTCTCAAATACCTCATCAGGTTTCTCCGGTTGTAAATAATGCTTAAAGAAATGATATTGCTCATCTTCATTTGGGTATCTACATAAATGCCACATTCAAATAATTAATTCATTCTATACTATCACCAGAACCGAAAGGTAAATGAAAAAAGTAGAAAATAAGAGTAGGAATATACAAGCTATAGTCACAATCATAGCCTGCATATTCGTTGAAGTGATTCCCTATGTCAAAGCCCCTGTAGTTATATGACCCATACTCAAAGTCAATCAAGTATAGCTCCTCTGGAAATTCATCAAATAAAGAACAAAGTCAATAACAGGAGAAAAGAAACCATCCCAGAAAAATTGAATATTTTTGCATCAGTTTTCATCAGATACCCTTGTCAGGCAAAGAAACCTACATCACTTTTTATCTTGTTTGGAGAACACTGCCTAGGACATCTCATAGATCATAACCACTGTAACATTCAAGATAGTATAAAATTTTGAATTACCAATCAACCTAACCAAATATAAAAATAATATCATGTTTAATCAAAGTTGTACAATCCAGTGTGGCAATGCAGCCTACATCCAACATTTTCCAGAAAATCTCTTCTTTGTAAGTTCCATAGTTCCATATGTTAACAAGTTTTGCACGGTCTCATAAAAATTTAAATTTTCATAGACTTACACCACAAAATTGAGACTTAAGTCTCACTTCTAGGGTAGTATGTCTTCCCTAGACTTAATGTTCAAACCATGTAGTAACCAAGAAAGGTCAATGTAGATTTACCCTATGGCACTTGATAACATACAACTTATGAACCAAGTAGGAGAGAAACCCACTATATGTAAATTTCATATTGCAAATAACGTAAGACTTTCAAGTTATATATATAACACACATGTTGGGGTTGTTAATAACTGATATAAATCAGGCAATACTAAGAACTCTTGAACTTAATAGAGCAACAATAAAATGCATCATCAATTCCAAAGCTTGAAAGATTCAGGGAGATTTGAACATAAATGTATTTTTATGGCTGCATGTAAGAAAGAAATGAAGAGTAATATGAACTCTTAGTGAAACATTAGAAGTACATATTATAAGAGACGTCTAACAAAAATAAATAATCTGTTGGAAACAATAGAAAGTATACTCTGTCATAAAAGAATGAATGAACTAAAACTGTCTTACGTTTTTCATCATTAACCATTATATTCCCAGAAAGCAAGTCATTATGAGCAAACACCACTGGAGAATTTAGAAATCTGGTCAATTCCTGTTCAATTATCAGGAGATAGTTTCAAATAGGAGAAAGATCTTCATTTAATAAATAAAAGTTCACAACATCAGCAGATGGAGAGAGTAAAAGAACTAGAGCATATGGGTACAAATCGTAAAATGGACATCCCTTACAACAAGCCAATCTTCTAACATATTTTCTATGGTGCATGCCACTGTGAGCAATATATGGATAGAAAAAGGATCTATGATGGTAAAGAGATTCAACTGTGATTTTGGGCATATTGTGTCTTCTGCTTGTGCTACCTAATACTCACTCGGTATTTAAAATAAAATATATCGTTTTTTGGAGGCTATGCAAGTAAGAACTTTACAACAGACAAAATCATCCAAATTGATCAGGATTAAAAAATTATGTATGATCAAGCGCATGTCTAATAAATCAATGTTATTTTCTATTTTATGCTGTTAGTTCATTTGCATTTAACTTACCACTGCAAGGACTTAGTAAACTGTCATACATTATCAATTCATGAAACTAAGGTGGAAAGTCATGCATTTCATGCTGAGTTTCCCATAAAATTACTCCATTGGCTAATGAGTTAAGTTTAGTGAAACTTGGAACTGCTAAGGGTAAAATCTTCAACTTTGGGCTGTAAGGTCCAAACAAGATGTTGACAACACACAACTTTATGAAGGTTACCACAGCCAAGCAAAAAGCAGAAATTAGAAACAAGCACACAACATATAGAGACTACCTTGAGCTCAACAATTTCTTTTAGAATTTCCTCAAATGAAACTGTCTCATAGATTTTCTGCTTCTCAATATCATCAAATTGAAGATCAGATGCTGCAACAAGGAGGCAACTAAAATTTGATACCAATATATTGCAATCAAAGGCATTTAATTTAGGAACAATAATAAACCTTGAAACTTGGGATCAAGATTAATTTATTTATGATAGCCAGCTGATCATGAAAGAGAAGAAAACCTTTCTCAAAAAATTTGGAGATATCTTTCCATAACTGGGGTTCTTTAGAACCTGGAATTTCCACTTGGTGGAATCTGTGCAGTTGTTTTGCAATTTCAGCAGCCAGTTTCGGCTTTCTCATGTCTGCCAAGGAATTAAAGAAAGGTTAAAACTATTTCACTAGAGAGGTAGCAATTCCCTGACACCTTTAAAGTGCAGGCACTTGAATTCATGTGAATGATTTCCTATTTTAGGTTTATAGTTTAATGCAAATGAAAATGAAATAAATAGATAATGATGTTGGTGAAAGCTTTCTTAAAAAAAAAAGAGAAGCAAGTTCAATGAGACATTAAGAATATTATATAACTAAGAGCAGAGTTAAGTTCTCAAAAGGGAACGAAAGCTTTTTCTAAGAATTGGGTTACAACATAGGAATATTATTTCAAGGGGTTTAAAAAACTACCCTTCCTTTTTAAGTACAAAGCTTTACAAAAATCTGAGGAACTTCAAAAAGGTTCCAACTTGAGTACAATAAGCCAATCCAAAGTTTTTTTGTCCACAGTTTGAACTCTTGAACAAGAGCATCCAACTACAAGATTTTATGGAACCACCATGGCATATGACATCTTTGGCTTACCTGATGGATCTAATGTGCGGGCGTTGATGAAAGACTGAACCATGCCATTTCCAAAAATTCCAAGCAACTTGGCACCAAATCCTGCAGCTGAGAGATACTTGATAGCCTAAATGCAATACCAGTTAAGAATCACAAAATGAAGCAAGCAGCTAAAAAGTTCATCAATTAGACATAAAAAGCACTCAATAAGTTAAAATGAAATATAAGAAGCACAGTTAAATTTGGACAAAGTTTGCACTATGCAGACCAATGAAACGTTTGTCTTAGTATGGATTCATTTTCCATGGGAAATTAGCATCCTATTAGTTTCTTTATAATTTTGTAGATTACAACAGAACAGTACAAAAATATATACAATGAAGATCGCACTGTCTCAATATAAATAGAACCAAGCTATAAGAATCAAACAATTTTCTTAAGAGTAATGATGATTATAAATAAACAATAAATAAAAACACAGAAACTAGCAAATGCACCTGCAATTCCCGTTCACGATTGATAACATAATCAGTGTTAGGCCCGTATAATCTTACGGTGACGGAAACATCGTTTCCATTTTCTTCCTTCACTGAAACCTTCAGAACTGCTTGAAAAGTTGATGTTAGACTCTTACAACAAATATTGACAAGGAATCCAGACACAAGTAATTTTTTTAAACATATTTCATTCATGATTTAAAACAGCAATTTCATTAAAAAAATATCCTACTAAAATCAATCCTCTAAAAAAACTCACGCAAGTTTGTGATGCCACCGGATACTCTTTCTACAGAGAATCGAGAATCGTCCAATCTAGACCACTTCTTGAACAAATCCTTACACAACTCTCTGTGAAAAAAATAACATAGAGAAGAAAAAATTACGGCAAGCTTAATTTAGCTGAAAAACACAAGATCCAGTAGCGTGTGAATAAACTAACATGACGCGAGGGGTCATGTGAGGGAGAGAAAGCGAGGTATCGATGGTGAGACTAGACGTTAGGAATTCAGGGATACCGTTCTGACGAGCTTCCGCAGCAACCTCCCTCTCGTTCCAGATCTTCACAGCTCCCATTTAGTTTCTCGTTTCCGGCGAAACTGGAACTTCTTACCGCGGCAGGATTGGGGTATTATGCAACTCTTATGAATGCATATTTTCGGTCTTAAATTTTTTATAAAATTATTAAAAAATAAAAAAAAATTTTAATTAAATAATATTTTATTTCTAATGTTTTATCAATTTTTTTTCCTTAAATTTATATCAATAGCATTAGAAATAGCAAAAAAATCATTCTTAAAAAGGTAAATAAATATATTAAATTTTTTAAATTTCAACATATCACTCAATATTTAAAAAAATGACAATTATATTATAAAAATACAACAAATTAAGAGTAAAAATATTATATTATAAACTAACATAACAAATTAATAATGTAAATATACAATTACAAACATGAAAAATTATAAAATATTTTTAAAATACGTAGATGTCTATGATAATTTTTAAAATAAAATAGAAAAATCATCTATTTATTTCTATTAAGTTTAAAAAATAAAATTATACCTTAAATACATATCTATCATAATATTTTAATAAAATAACACATATTTGATGTAAAATATAATTTTTAAAAATGTTAGGGTTTTGAATTTTGAAAAAAAATTATAGTGTTTTTTGAAATTGTAAAAGAGTTTTTTTTTTTTTTTAATTTGAAAAAAGTTTTGGAATGTTTTTGAAACTTTTAAAATTTTAATGTATCTATTATTAATTTCAAAAATCATAATTACACCCCAAAACATGAGTTAGTAGTGTAAATATTATATTATAAATTATAAAATATTTTTAAAATATATAGATGTATATAATAATCATTAAAATAAAAAATAGAATCATCTATTTATTCTTAATAAATTTGAAAAATAATATCTAACCCCAAATACATATTCATTATAACATTTTGATATAATAATATAAATATATTTTTACCTTTAAAATTAATCGTTTTAACAAACAGATAAAAACTTAATTTGTTTGAATTTAATGATAAAAATATTTAATTTCTTCAAATATTAGATGAAAATAGTCATTTAACTTATTATCGATACAATAAGTTAAATAAATAATTATTTTTAAAATTTATGAAATAACAAAACATTATTATTTATGTTGTTTGTGATCCATTAAATTATTTTCCTATTGTTTATTTAAAAACCTAAATTTTAATTATAAAAAGACTTTATCAAGGATTTTGCTGTCCAATCAAGCCTTGGTACAAATTTGTCACTTTCTAGAAAAATTCTCTTTATTTATGGCTACTTTTAAGGCGGGAGATAATTAAAGCAAACTAAACAACTTTTTTGGAAAATTAAAAATTATCTGGCTGGACTTGTCAATTAAGTCAGATAAACCTAAAATTTGATTATTTAATTTAAAAAATTTAATTTTGAATCAAATAAAATTCAAGCTTCAAATAATCTGGATAAAAAAAATTATTCATTAAATTATTAAATTTGGATTTGAACACAAATTGTTCAAGTCCAAAACCCATTGAGATTTCAAAACTCATTGTAAATATATGCGTATAAAGATTATGCGTGTGTTTTTGTATATTTTTTAAGTTTTCTTAAATGATAAATCTTTCGTTTAATAACTTTTAAAAAAATAAATATTCACTTGTTGAATAGAAATAAGTTGTGTTTTAATATTATTTTATATTAAAATATATTTTAATATTAATATTATTTATTTTTATATTAAAAATATTAGTACAACCAGGAATGATGTAGTCAATGAGTCAACGCGTGACCTCATGCACCCAACTCGTTCGCTTGGACCCAGCAACATACGTCTCCCCCAAATAGGGATGATGTAGAGTCGGCCCGTTATTTTATTTACTTACATATTTCATTTTCTATTCAAAATTTTAATTATTTTATAATTTTTATTAACTTTTTTTTGTTGTTGTTTTAATTACCAACCGTGAATACACATTTAAACCGCCCGTCCCTGTATTCTGTACTTGCTATTTTCTAATCGCGTCCTTCCATTTTCTCTTCCCATTCTGTTAAAATTAAAGTTGCTGTTGAAGACATGCATTCTTCCATTGACATTGTTGTTGAAGATCTTCTCAGGTACTTCATCAAACACTTTGTCTACTCTCCATTTTAAAACTTTTATCTCATTGCTTTTGTGCATTTCACCGACTAACTATAGAAACCAATTTCCGCATGCTAAAGAAGAACTAGTCTCATTAATCCGATCAATATACCACACTTCTTCACATATTGGACTGTGAGTATTATGTAGTTATCTTCTTATTGTTCCTTAATTTAAAAAAGAAGTAATTACCCTCACTGATTTTGTAATTTTACAGACTGAAGCATACTAGACACTGACTGCTACAATATACTCTCCTTTGGCTTTGTCCAAACCAACAACAAGATTGCAGTTGGAACAACAATATATCCAAGATCGTCCCACAGTGAAAGAAAATTTTACATCGGTTTCTTGATTTTTTAGGTAATTAAGAAATTCTATAAGAGTAAAGTGCAAGATAATGCTATAGAAATGATATAAATTAATGTCAATTGAAACATTATCTCATTGGTTGTGATTCTGATTGTTGTATTTGGTTTTCCGAAAGCAAAATCAAGAACAAAATTCTACGAGAGCAAACAAGAAGAGGTTTTATATGAGTTTATCTATTAAAATCTTTTTTATTTTTATTGTGATATCTTTTCTTATGCGTGGAAGTTGTTTATGGTTGTGGTTTATGTGTGTGAAGGCCAATGAAGGATTGCAGGCTCCTGAAATGGTATGTGTTTAATTGGTTCAATTATGAAGGATTGTTTCTGTTTTACATGATTTTTTTTTAAAATTTGGGTGGTGGCCAGTTGAAGATGTTGATTTTATGGTTAATTATCTACTTATCAAGGTCTGTTTGGCTGGGAATGGCTTCGACAATGATCAAAATATCTGAGGTCAAGGTAGCCAGTCAACTTTCGTTTTTTTTTTTGGTTATGATTCTTAACTTTTTAGTCTTTTCATATTGTAGGTTATTTTTGTGGTAGAAGTAATGATGGCTCAAAGTCCTGAATCCCATTAGCTATGAATGCAGAGAATGTCGAAAACAAAAATTCAAGAGCTTTATTGCTCAGAGAGGCGATTAAGTCATTAGTTGTTTATCTTTCCCAGCCAAACAGTTTGGCTGAGCCAATTAAAAACATACCATTTCATGAGATATATACAGTTATGGTATCTTACTAATGAAAGATACGATATTGTTATAATAACTAAATATTATTTTTAATGATAAAATTTACGTTATTTGTTATTTATATTAATAATATAACATTTTTTCTGTCGTTAATATTTTTAATAGTAGAGGATTTAACGATTATAATTAATGTTAATATTTTTTTAAAATTTTTATTATACATAATAAAACATTATTATAATTATTTATTTTTTATGAGGATAGTTTAGTTATTTTATCAAAAAAATGTTAAAAGATTGAATGAAAAATGGTTAAGAGGTGGGTATTTGGGTTTGTAAAAGTTAGAGAGTGAAAGTTTGTCTTTACATAAAACCTTGGGTGGGGGGTACCGTTTGGCCTAATACATACTTTATTCACTGGTATGCAGTCCAAATGACATTTATTTGTGCTATATGATCTTTAAATGAGAAAAAGAAAGACTTATAGTTGACATATCATAAGCAATAACTGAAGGATCATTCGAGACAAGATCAAAAGAAAGAACTTTATTCTTCACAATTTTTGCAAGCCGTGAATCCCCGAAACATGTAGCACAAAATAAAAATGTTGTTTGAAGCTATCGTTTTGACCAGAAGAACATAAATAAAAAGTAAGTAAAATATATATAGTTAAATAAGTCATGAGACAGTCATGGAATAGAAATCTGAAAAAATGGATGAAACATTTAGAATTATAAAAGAGTCCTCAAAATTTTGGTGTCTCGTATTCCAGAAATCTTCTATGGCCTCAGAGTCCATTCAAGAGACTTTTTAAACTTCGATGCTAAAATCGTCAAATCAAATATATGAACAGCTATACAAAATGATATGTAAAGAACTAAATAATTTAAACACATTATCATCAATTTTACATTATGAGTTACAATACAACTTAAATGCTAAACCAAACAAATCTTTTCACCATACCATCTGCTAAATTATTTTACATAATCAGACTAAATGACAAAATATTACCTTTGACTGTTGATTTTGAGGAAAGCCTTGTCTCTCTCTCTCTCTCTTTCTCTCTTTTGTGTTTTCTTTTCCCATGCTCTTTCATGGCAATTTTGTAAAACAAACACAAAACCAAACCTTCGGGGTTCAAGAGTTGAAGAACAGAAAAACTTCTCATGTTCAGGTTTCTTATGATGGGCCATAATTGTGTTTCTTAATGCTTCATTCCTGTTCTAGGGCCTTTTGTTTGAAATATGAATTAGATCATGTTATCAAATTAAGATGTGAATTATACTTGTATCGAAATAGATTATTTCTAGTTTGCGAGTTAAACTAAGTTAAATTCTTTTTAATTTGAGTTGGATTCGGTTTCAAAAATAATTTAATTTTTCTAGTCAAAAGTAAACTCAAATTTGAGTTGAACTTAATCAAGTCGAATCGACTTTTAAAACTAAACTAATTTGGTTTAGACTTATTTCTATCAATAACGACAGATTTGTGAGTTTTTTAGTGAGAAATTTAAAAAACTTTTTATTAAAAGTATAAATTTATTAAATTTTAATGATAACATAAATAATTGATCGTTAAAATTATAAATTGATGTTTATTATTACTAAATATTTATCTTTTTGTTAAAGTTTTTTTTTTTTTGGGTTGTATAGCTGGTTGGTTGTTGCTTTTTTGTTTTTTAATGTTGATTATTTTATTGGATGATGTTTGTCCTCATGTTTATCTTTCTTCCCCGTTTTTACCGATGGAGTTTTTTTTTTTTTTTGGGCTTATCATTTAAAAAGACTAAGGATGTTTCAAGTCTCCCTTA
The DNA here is from genome assembly GCA_026122585.1 of Anacardium occidentale. Lineage (NCBI taxonomy): Eukaryota > Viridiplantae > Streptophyta > Magnoliopsida > Sapindales > Anacardiaceae > Anacardium > Anacardium occidentale. The sequence goes on from JAJEJH010000626.1 coordinate 124,089, forward strand.
ATTAGTGTTATCTCTGTAATCAAGTCAAATGGCTGTAACTTGGTAGATATATTTTCGATTAAAATACGACTGCGTGAATCTCATTGGCAAATTCCGTGTGGATCGAGCTGAGAGACTAATCTCCCATCCTTGTTGAATTCAGGTATGAATACTTGACTTCTTTTGCAAAACGTCTTGATAGGGTGAACTTTATAGACCCAAAAGCTACGCAAAGTCTCCACTTTTTCTTTTTTCTCTTTTTTTTTTTTGTAAGTGGGGAAAGTGCTATTAGAAATTGACTAATATATTGAGAGAAAGTGGTAAGAGAGATGATGAATATGGTTTCTCTATATAAGTATCGTTTTTATGTACTTATACATGTCACCAAGCCCACACTACACAAATCTAAGTTCTGCTCTCATGGAGAATAATCTATTTCCCTGCATTTTCTTAACTTTCTTAGTTCATTTGTCCGCACTTTCCTTCGTTCATGGACAAGTAACCGACATTTCCACAGACAAACAAGCTCTTCTTGCCCTGAAAGCTCGTATAAGCTATGATCCAAGCAATTTGTTGGCCAGCAATTGGTCCGAAAGTTCTTCTGTTTGTCACTGGATGGGCGTAACTTGTGGTGCTCGTCACCTTCGAGTAACAGCTTTGGATATTTCTCACTTGGGTCTCATATCCACGCTTCCTCCTCAACTAGGAAATCTATCTTTCCTTGCAAGTCTATGCCTCAGAAACAACAGTTTTTATGGCCCTCTCCCTGAGGAATATGCTCAGCTTCGCCGACTGAAATACCTTGTTTTGAGTCGTAATAGATTCTCCGGTGTACTGCCTGCAAGCATTTTTTATAATCTTCCCAATTTGCGAATCTTAACCTTGTCATTCAATAATTTCACAGGAGCCATTGCGAAAGAAATTGGAAACTTGACTCATCTTAGATGGATCGCTCTTGCATACAACGAACTCCAAGGTAAGTTACATACAACTTTGTTTTTACTTGCTTTTATAGTTATTGCTTTTAGAAATAAATCCTGCATCACCAAAGCATTTTGAATATGTATGTAGATTTTAGATCGTTTGATAAGTTGAAATTAGTTTGGTTAAATAATCTGAGTTATAGAATCTTGCAAAACTGAAGCTTTACCACTCAAATAATTTCCTAACGGCCAAAGGACTAATTCTCACCTAAGGTTCTCAAACAAATGTTCATGTCTTAACTTTTAGAAACCTAATCACCTATCTGTTGATCAAAGTTAGGAGTCAAAAGGGTATTTATCATTTTAATAAAAATTTTATAAAATAATACAATATATTTTATAAAAATAATAAAAATATAAAAATATTATTTAAATATTAAAAATTTCAAAAATTAGAAAAAAGACTATCTTATTCTTGGAGGTAGTCAAATTGGTCATCTCCTATCTTGTCTAAAGCAGCCAAATGTGATCACTTTCGCCAACAAACATAGCATGAAATAGTCTATCTTGACCCCCCAAACGGCAAATAGGATGATCAGATCTGACAATCTTAAGAATCAGGTGATCAAAAACCTGAGAACTAGGTGGCCATGTTCAATTACCTGATTTCATTATCGGCGACTACTATTGACGACGACGACTATCTTTTTAATTTTTTAAAAATTTAAAAATTTAAAAATTTAAAAATTTTAAATTTTTAAAATTTTTATTATAATTTTTATTGTACATAATAAAAAAATTATTATAATTGTTTATTTTTTTGATAAAGGTATTTTAGTCATTTTATAAAAAATAAAAGATTTGGATAAAAAAAGGTCAAGAGGTGGGTGTTTGGGTTTTTAAAAGTTAGAGGGTGACACTTCCTTGTAGAAAACCTTGGGTGGGACTTGGTCCTTCGACCTTTCCTAGCAGGAAATATTCCTTCACTTCCCTTTAACTTTTCTTCTTTAATTACCATTTTTCAACAACTTGTTGAAATGTAGTTTACCGAAAGACATGTGTCAACATCTTCCTGATCTTGAAGGCTTTTACGTTGCATATAATCATATCACTGGGCCAATTCCAAACAATTTAGAACAATGTGGAATGCTTTGTTTTCTTTAGCTGGCAAATAACCAATTGGAAGAGCATATTATAGGACCCGCCGCCACGAGTACCCCTGCTGCTGAATACCCTGGGGAACTTTTATTAATAATCTGAAAATATGGGTACCCGCGACGGGAATCCTACGGAAAAATAAAACTCCTGAATACTATACAATGCAATTCTATTCTTTTCTGCACATGCGGAAGCTTATCTGAAATACATCACTGATATATATATATATATATATATATATATATATATACAACTGTTTTGTACAATGGGCCCACTGGCCTACATCATATACATATAACTGTACATCTGAATACATAACGTTTACATCATGACCACACAGGTCCAAAACTGATATACATACAAACTGCGATCGAGATGTGTGTGCGTGCCCTCTCCGTCAGCCTCGAACCACCCGCTCCTCGCACCAGCACGAACACCTGAAAAGAATGGAAGAAGGAGGGGGATGAGTGATAAAGATCACCCAGTAAGCGCTCCTTACTTCCCTCAATACTAGGGCTGGATTCGAACCGAATATGTTCGGATTCGTTTTTGAGTTCGGCTCGAACGAGCTCGAAACGAGCCGAACGAATCCGAACACGAACACGAACACGAACTGCAATTTTAAAGTTCGGTTCGAACGAGCCCGAACACGAACTATGCGAACCGAACGCGAATACGAACCCGAACTTAAAATAATAATTTTTTAAATTAAATTTTATTAATTATTTGTATTAATTATAATTTTTAATAAATATAAAAACGAATTATACGAATCGAATATGAATACGAATACGAATACGAACCGAATACGAACTTAATTATACGAACCGAACACGAATACGAATCCGAACTAAAAATGTTCGACGAACACGAATACGAACCCGAACT
>JAJEJH010000627.1:0-35260 GCA_026122585.1 Anacardium occidentale
AAAGAAAATTCATATCATCAAGTCACATATCGAGGACAAAACAAAAATCATCTCATTGAGTCACCCACCAGGGACAAAATAAATTCACACTATCGAGTAACCTACTAAGGGCAAAATAAATTCATATCAATAAGTCATCCACTAAGGGCAAATTAAAATTCATATCATCGAGTCATCCACCAAAGGCAAAACAAAAGTCATCTTTATCATCAAGTCCCTTACCATAAGCAAAACAAAATTCATCTCATATCATATCACACTACTTAAAAAGGGTAAAACAATCTGCAAGGTAATTCATCTCATATCATATCGCCTAGAAGGGGTAAAGTGCTCTACGAGGTAATCTCACATTGTATCAATTAGGGACACCTAAAATGGACTAACTCACCTGTAAATGACTAAAAAGGGCTAATTTATTTTGACCTTTACCTATAAGAGATAGGTAATCATTAATTAAGGACACTTAAAAGGGGCCAATCTTTTAGGGACTCGTAGAAGAATTAGCCATTTTGGCCTTCACCTAGATACAATAGGTTGTTACATAGTTTTATAACATAACCACTGTGTTTTAGAAATATTCTAATTTTTTTTAAGTATAGTATGACTAAGTTCAAATATCGATCCTACAAAGATTGAACCAATTCCTAAACTTCTTGACTATTATGAAATACAAACCATCAGATTCATATGACATTTAAAGTATTTAACTACTAATTAACTAAGTAAGTTTAAATTAATTGAGAGTTTAAAACAAAACAAACTTTACAACTAATAACTTTATATGAGAGGACACTAGGGTAAAGGCTTTATCAAGTTACTTAGTTATCAATTTCTCAAATTTAGTCTAACATTTATAGATTGATGGTCAAATTCAAACAATATTGACAATTGCTCTCACGAAAAATTAACCTATCTTTGTTGCTAACCTACTGACTATTTGTCTTTGCTTGCATAACAAAAGATGCAACAATTTTAAGAATTCACACAACCATAAAAATTATGTTACATCTCCAGTTTGTCGCTACATTTATGGTTATTGTAATAAGTCCAAATTTATAATCTACTTTTCAAATAGAATCATAAATTCCAAGAAAGTGTGAATGGTGATCAAGCATTCAAGATAATTAAGCATAATTGCTAGCAATTATTTAATCATCTAAATATAAATAGAGTATCATAATAAGATTACATCCTTGTCTAAGTTAAAGATATTTAATTCATGACAAAAGTATAATCAACACACATATCCAAGGAGACCAATATAAAAATTATATAAAGTAACCCTTGTAAAGTCACAACCTTGATATGGTGTAGATCCTTTCTAAAAATTATCTCTAATCTTTAGAGAATGCTTTAATGAATCTTGCTTGATCTTTTTGGCACTCCCTTATTTCTTTAGAAGTGTCAAAAAAAAAATTGGTTACTAAAGCTTTTAGTTCCCTTATATACATAGGGAAATTTAAGCCAACCTAAATTAAGGCCTTAATGCATTCCATCGCCACAACCATTCATTTCCATGTTATAACTAAAACTGTTTATCCTAGTTTAGCACAATGCTTACCACAACCATAAATTTAAGCCTTTATCCTTCATTATGACGATCACTAGAATCTTTCAACATATTGCTTTGATCACTCTATTAGTCTTAAAATCGACTTGATCCATCAGCTATTTATATATAAAATCTTTTGGCTTGTATACTATTGAATTCATCCAAAATCCAACATTTCCTATAACACACACATATGCAATCACATAAGCCAAAATATGCATAACAATAGGTAGAATTGTAATATCACACCCTATTGTCTATAATTTAACCACGAATTAGTATATGTGCTAGAAACTTATCAAAACCCCTAACCAACTTTTTGCTAATCCTTTAGCAAAATAAGTGAACTTAAATAAACTCAAGCAACACTAAAACAAAACAAAAATTAAACAATAAAATTTAATTAAATCCACTTAAATTGAACTAATCTACCTAAGTTACATTACTCCTAACCACTTTTGTAGGTTGTCATGATTGCATTTAGCATATACAATAAGCCTTTAAACCTATAGGCAGCCCTAACGAATAGGTCATAGTCTTATAAGGGTTTTCAATGGTGTTACCCATAAACATCTTAAATGTAAAACATAAAAGAAATGACTATACAAACAAACAATACATGACACGTCACTACCTCTTATCTTCATCTCATAAACCACAATAATAATTGATGCATAACTTACCAATTCCATTTTCCTCCAAAGCTCTCTAAGACACCACACCACTTTTTTCTTAAATCTCCCAACCAATTAATTCACATACCCATAACTTTAACCTTTAGATATATTTATGCATGTATCTATAATTTCAAGTGATTGAAAAAAAAATTTATAAAATAAATTCCTCATACCAACCCTTTATCCATCTAACCTTGGTTTATTATTGACAATACCTTGACCTATAGATTTTCTAAACTTATGCTTCTAATTATTATATTTATTAATTGTTATAATTTTTTTCCATTTTTTCTAGGGCTTACATTGGTTTCCCTTGTATTGTAAACCTTTCTTTTTACATGGGCACTAATCATTATAATACCAACACCTAGTTATTCAACAAGTTACCTACCTAAGGGCTATGTGTACTTTTAAGTAGTTATGCAAGATGGAGGTCATTCACAATGGACATGCCAATCCCGAACCTACTCAACACTCAGACATTGGAGTAGCTAAAAATTTTCTCTTAGCCTTTTTATTAATTTTCTATTTATAATATATTATATTGCTAAATATATCACCATTCTACCTAAGGATATAAGCATTTTACAATTCAACCTTGGTCAAATAATTGTTAGGCATCCTAGGGAAATATTTTTGGAAGTTGTCACTTGTCTTTATAAACATAACACATAAACAATCTTTAGTTCAAGTCATCAACCAGCATTCATCCAACCCTAAAAGCTACAAATTCAAATGGGTGCCCATCCATACTTCAAATCCTAATTAAGCTAATTTATCATGCCTCAACTATTATCATAGTTAAGTATAATGATAGACATACGAGCTACATGACACTAAACAATAAAAAGGAAAAAAAAAAGAATATGATAGACCCAAAATCAAATATAAAAAAAAAAACTTAGAATTTAAACACCAATAGAATTTAACACAAAAAAATGGAACTAAAAAATGAAACACATAATAACAAAATTAAACATAAGCTAAATTGATGACAACTCTTGTAGCTTAAGTTCTAAATTTTCCCTCACCCTCAACCTAGCATCTACATTTTCTCTAATTGAATATGATAAATAAAGACAAGAAAATGTAGAATACTTCTCTATTCATCTTAAGCTACACTTGTATGTTCGTACAACTAGATAGGAAAAGTATCAACCATATTTGTAAAAGAACTCGAAATAGTTGTTATAGATTATTCATCAATTTGGTTACATGAAACAAAAAATTTTCACAAAGAAAATATAAAGTCTTTAGAACAAGAAAAATAAAACATAACCAAAAGTGAGTCCTATAACCAAATAAAAATAAACTTTAATATTAAATACAAAAGAAACAAACTTCAATGATAAAGGTACATCAAGATAGCGCATGAAATAGTTAATCCTCAAGAGTCTTTAATAACACCTCATCATCATCTTTGATATCATGTTGTCAAGTCTAAATGGTGGTTATGGGCAACTAGGTGCATTTGCATCTAACTGAAATCTAAAGGTATCAATTTATAGTTTTATGTAGATTAGCATCTAAAGTTATAATAAGGTGTTTGTCCATTGGAAAAGTGTCTCATTTTGCTACTCAACTTGGCCTACTTTTTATATGTAAGATGTTCAGTCATTAGGTGGTAGGCGTACATTCAAAAGAAGGCTTAGATGGTTCAGCCTATTGCATATTTACTTGTTGCACCCATTTTTCAAGTTTTGGAATTATTTTTGGGTCAATAGTTGTACAAGCTTAAGCTATTAGTCTGTCCTGTTGATCAAGACTCATAAATTTTGGCATATATTAGTGATTAAATAAGGCAAAAAGTACCCTAACTTTTGCCTATAGCTTACATGCAAGATCATGGCATGTATTATGTTCCCTAGGTTTATTAGGACCTTGTCAAAATTACATATAACAAGATTTCCCATTCCTTATTAACTTTACTTAAATGCTTAGTTGATATGAAATGGACACATATAAGATATTGAAAAATTTTTGCAAGGTTATGAAGCATATTACCTTTAATCACTTTGGGCTACCCATCTCATAATTTCTATAGAGGGCCCCTCGATTTTTATCTTCCTTAATATTTGCTTAGGCATGAGTGTCACTTGATACATTTCAAATATCGAGCCACTACGCTTCCTCATTCTATAATAGGATTTAATAGCCTTGGTATCAAATCTCACTATTTTCACATGAACTTTCGCTTTAAATATAACCTTGTCTTTTATATTGGCATACATTACCATAGATGTAGATCTGTGTTGATGCTTGGGAATGAATATTATCCATCTATATTCTTGTATAACATCCATGACACTAAGGGCTCACTCGAACAGGAAAAATAGCCCTTTTTTTTTTTTGGAATGCTTGATTGTAGACACTTACTTATTAGAATTTCTATTGTGCTCTAATAATGGTGAAAAAAATATCCAATGGCTTTGTGTTAGGTATGGGTGCTCCTTTCTTTCTGTTACCCCTAACTACTTGTTTTTCTTTCGCTCTTTTTGGTTATGCTCGGTATACTAGTATTTTTGACTTAGACTGAATTTTCCCCTCAAAAGTAAGTGTAAACTATAACTTGGGTGTTCTTCAAACACTTTGCATACATAATAGTTATGGTGGAATGTGTGCATTTGACATAAGCTTGTGCTTCATCACTATCGCAATAATCAATTCAATGTATTTGATGCTTCAAATTTGCATAAAAGAGCGTACTCACTTGATTAGGGACTTTTGCCAAATAGTTGTTGTGCATGGCTATTTAGTGTATGTTAGAGTTGGATGTGATGAAAAAATGAGAAAATGATAGTGCTTTGGTATGGTGTTTTGTTAATTTGTAATGTGTGGTTGTAAAAGTTTTAAATTTAGAGTGGTGAAGCGTAGTGTTGTTTTTGTAGTGTTTAGCTTGTTAAGAAAATATGAGAGAGCTTGTGGGAAAGTGTGTGGGTTGTAAGTTGCAATATGTGGCCTTTTTTTTAATTTCACACCTATCATACAATCGTTGTGATGACCAAATCCATGGTCACTGTGATAATCTTTTGCAGTTTATGCCTTGTTACACGTTTTTACGTTAGTCACAACCATTATTCATAGTCAAGACAATAACAGCTTTAATTAGTGTTAGATACATTGTCTTCATGGCAATGACCAATAAATATATGGTCACAATGATAATTGTTTCAAAATTTTGATGGCTTCATTTATCGCACCTAGCAATTTTATAGTTGTGGTCACCATTTTCTATAATTTTCAAGCCAAAATGCATATTTTCTTTGTTGTGGCTTGCTTCATCTTCATTATAACGAACATATGACCTTATTTTTAACTCTTTTCTCATCCCAGTCACTATAATGAGCTTGTTTGTCACTACGACTATAAGTTTTCGTAAATTTAATGCCCTGATCACACCATGGTGAGCTTTTCTTACAACAAACACTGTTGTTCCATTTCTTATTATTTTCTTCATTTTTCCATGCCATACCGTTATTTATATTTTTAATCATGTGAAGAATGAAAATCTATATACAATACCACTAAAACACACATGTTTAACATATAAAGACTACAATAATGAAATTGAACAAAATTAAAACAAAATACAATTAAAAATAAATTAGTACTTGGGTTACCTCTCAAGAAATGCTTAGGCTATAGTTGTGAGCTCAAATTTTTCCTTTGACTCATTTGTGTTATCACATAGGAGTGAGGCTTCCTCTTTATCCTTCGTGAGGTCAATTGTACCATTCTTGCCTTAATGCCTAAATGTGATAATCCCACTCGTGCTAATGACTTCAGACCTATTGATTATTGTAACATGATTTACAAATGCATTTCTAAAATCTTAGCCAACAGATTGAAAGGGATTCTTCCAGAGTGTGTGAATAGAGTTCAGGCGGCCTTCATTAAAGGAAGAAGGATTGAGGATAACATCTTGTTGTGCAATGAGTTTCTCAATAAATATCATAAAGATGTTGTCAACAGGAAAAAGTGTGCTATTAAAATTTACTTGATGAAAGTGTATGACATGGTCAGATGGGATTTTGTTTTAGCTTGTCTTGGGAAAGTTGGCTTTCACCCTTGGTTTATCCACTGGATTAAAGAATGTATCACCTCCCCCATGTTCTCTGTTTGCATTAGTGGTGAGTTGGACAGTTTCTTTAAGAGTTCCAGAGGGTTAAGGCAAGGGGACCCTATTTCTCCTTACCTCTTTGTGATTGCTATGGAAGCTTTCGCCAAGATTGTTGAAAAGGAGATTATGAAAAGGAAATTTGAGTACCACTGGAGGTGTAAAGAGAGTAATATTACACATCTGTGCTTTACGGACGACCTCATTATGTTTTGTAGAGCGGACAAGCACTCTATCAGAACTTTTAAGGATGCTCTCGATATTTTTCAGTATTGGTCTGGCCTAGGAGCAAATAGTGATAAAAGTAACATATTTCTCTCAAGGGTAGGTAAAGAGGAAAAAAGAGGCCTGATTAATATCCTTGGGTTCAATGAAGGGACTTTTCCTTTTAGGTACTTGGGTGTGCCGATGGTTTCCTCTAAAATTTCTGAAGCTGAATGCAAACCTTTGATCAACAAAATTATGAGTCAGATCTTTTCTTGGAAGAGCAAATACCTTTCTTATGCTGGTAGACCAGTGCTTGTCAAAGCTATTTTATTAAGCATTCAGGTGTTTTGGGCCACTCACTTATTCCTACCTAATAAGGTCTTTAAGGAGATTGATACCAAGCTGAGGAATTTTTTTGGAGTGGGGGAGAAGTTAATTTGAACAAGGCGAAAGTTGTTTGGGAAGAGGTTTGTAAGCCGTATGAAGAGGGGGGATTAGGGCTTAAGGCAAGTAAGGAATTGAACAAAGCTGCTATGGCTCGTCACCTATGGACTATCATTTGTGGTCACGATTCTTCTATTTGGGCTAATTGGATAAAGAGAAACAAAGTGAAGAATAGGAGTATCTGGAATATTGAAGCCTCTTGCGATAGCCCTTAGTGGTGGAGGAAACTTCTCAAGTTAAGAGATAAGATGCATAATAGGATAAGTCATATTGTTGGTACTGGGGAGGACACTTTTGTTTGGTGGGAAAATTGGCACCCTCTGGGGCCTCTTGCCAAAAAGTTTGGGGCCAGAATAATATATGACTCGGGAATGGGGAAGAATGCTAAAGTCAAGGAGCTCATTGAGAATGGTGAGTGGAAGTGGTCGGTGGCTAACTCTCACGATATGATTGAGGTTAAGAACACTCCCTTAAGTAAGCCTATGATACGAGTTGATAGAGTTGTTTGGAATCCTTGTGGGAATGGTAGCTTTACTATTTCTTCGGCTTGGAATGAGTTTAGAAAGAAGAATAACTTAGTGTGTTGGGCTCACCTCATTTGGCACAAGAAGCACATCCCTAGGCATGTCATCATCCTCTGGCTTGCACTGAGGAAGAGGTTACCCACTCATGATAAATTGCAACGGTATGGTCTATGTTCTAATATTACTTGTGTGTTTTGTGATGTGTCTGATGAGAATATTGACCACCTTTTCTTTCAATGTGATTACAATCGATTTACTTGGGATAATATTCTTAACCAGAGCAAGTTGAGTTATAGAGGACAACCTTGGGAAGAGTATGTTGAGGAGATCTCTTGAGAGTGGAAAGGGAAATCTCTTAGGGCCACTTTAGCAAAGATGAGTTTGGGTGCAGTTATTTATAGTATTTGGAGGAAAGGAACAATAGAGTCTTCTCGAGAAGGGTCTTGCCTAAAGAGAGAGCCTTTATTAATGTAAAAAGAGTCATTAGGGACAAGGCGGCGGAGCTAGGTAATTTCCCTTATTCGTTCCAGAATAGCTCCTTTGTGGATTCTTGGGCTCTTCCTTTGTGTACTCTTAATAATCATGATCTTTTTTAAGTGGTTTTTTTTTCATCTCTCTTGCCTCCTTTGTCTTTTAAGGGAGAGAGTTCACTGTAGCCTTGTGAGAGACGAGACTATTAGATTGAGAGAGGTTAGGTGTTATTCTAGAGGGGAAAAAAAAGGGTTTTTGGAATGTTCTAAGTTGGAGAGGGAACTTGTGGGGGTTTCTTTTGGTTTTGTTGATATCTCATGTGTGGGAAGGGCTTCTTTTTCTAACTTTGCTTATTTGTTTTACAGGTCATTCACAAGAGACTAACTTTGTTTCTCTTGAGCTTTGGTTCTCCTTTAGGTATCTTTACATGTGGTTTATTTATCTTGGAGAGGAATGCATATTGTTTCAGCCAAAAGAAAGCATTATGGATGATTTTATGAGTAAAGGGAAGACTTTGCTAGAGGACTATCTTGTTTGGTGCCGCCTTCACCCCTCCTACCTTTGCGATGTTTCACCAAGGGAGGAACCTCATTCTAACCTTTTAAGGTGGCTTGTTGAAGGATTTATGAATAGTGGACAAGTTATTACAAGGCAAGTTTGTATGATTTCCCACCCCAATGGTCAAATTTGGCACTTTAAGCAAATTCAAAGGAATGAAGGTTGTCCTAAAAAGCTTGCCAATGTTTACACTTGTGGGAACTGGTTAAGGAAAATTTGCACTCCTTTGGCTGGTATTTATACTTGGTGGAGCAATTCTTTTATCGTGTTGGTGCATGCCTTCCAACTCAAGATTCAATTTAGAGTTTTCAAGGATTTTAGGGATAATGAAGGTTGGTTCTTGAACAATACGTATAGTTACACGTGCGGGGATGTTTTCGCCAAAATTTTCACCTTCTAAAAGGCCTTTTTACGCTGCTTTTCCTTTGACAGAAACTGTATTTACTGTTCATAGAAGCAGTCTGTGAACAGTAAAATCTGTATTTTTTCCAGATTCAAGGCTGATTTTTTTGGGGTTTTAGCGGCTTTTTTGTGTGTGATGCGGTGGGCACTTTTCAAAGGCTTTTTGGGCAATAAAAAGGGCAATGTTAAGACTCCAAAATGGTGCATTTCAAGGCTGAAACGAATGATTTTGGTGGCTGTTTTATTGGTTGGAAATCAGACCTGGAGCATTATCTTTATCTTACCTGGTAGGTTGAATTTAGGCATTCGTCCCTTCAATTTGCAAGCGGCCTGGATTCTCAAGTGGGGCCGCATCTGGGACACGTCGAACATGGATTTCTAGCCATTCACAAGGGGCGTTGGACTATGTCTTTAGGTGAGTTTGAAGCAAGTTATGCTTATCCTTATGGGAATGATGTGTTCAAAGGCTGGTGGTTTGCTCTCGGCTCAAGCATGGTGGATGGAGCTCTTTCCTCCTTTAGGCTCCTTATGTTACTTCGCATGAGAAGATTTTATGATCCTTGCTGTTTGTACAACTTCGATGTACATATTGGTTACATTGGCTTTAGGTTGTATTTTCTTAGTTTTTGTGACTGTTTTTCTGAAATGTATAAAGGTTTGGTGTTGGTGCTTTCTTTGTGGTTGGTTATGGCCCTCTTGAGCCCTCTCTGTTTTGCCTAGATAGGCTCTCAAGAGGGTAGGGGTTTTTTGTAGTTGTTCCTTGTTTTGCAAGCATTCTCTTGCGCCGCGCTTAGGTTGTTAGGGCTTGCCCTTTGTGTTTGTTGTTTATAAATATACTTACTTACCAAAAAAAAAAATATATGGTTTTAGCCTTTGCCCATTCACCTTAAAACTCTCTTTGGTTTCATGATAAACCTCAATTGTGCCAATAAGGTAACCTTTAAGATGATGAATCGTTGCAACCACCTATAACATAAACAAACACCAAATGTTAGAAACATAATCTATTATATATATTTTTTTTTTTTTTTTTGCTAAATTGTTGTGTTTCTACCTCAATTGTTCTCTTCCTTTGCTTGTTTTCTTGGATTTGGCTCGGATCTTTCTACGATTTTTGCCAAGTGTCTTTTTATTCTACCTTTCATCAACTTAAGAATCAAAAATTTCAAAACTTAATACACACCTCATGATCTTGAAATATGCACTAATCAAGGGTAAAATCATTAAATTATACCCAAAAACATAGAAATTAACCATGAAATTGAATTACAGGACAAGTTCAAACCATAAACATATGCAAAATCAAATAAAATATGAATTAAAGTAATATTATCTACATATTAATCCTAACCCCACATACATGATTGATAATTCCCTCTAATGCATGGAAAATATTTAAGTGTGATACAATAACCAACCTAACATACGATTCTACCATAAAATTAAGCAAAATCTATGAAATCAATTTCTTCGCATTCAGAATGTTAAGGTCAGGTCATTAGTTATAGGTTTACAAGGGTTAAAGGTTGGTAAAATGGTATTCGCTTGATTTTATTAACTGAATTATAATGGCAGTGGCTTTGAATTTAATGGCTGGATTATGGTAGAATTGAATTCAAGTCTTACTCATATGAAAGATCGAAAATGACTTTATAAATCAAATTTTTGGTGCCTTCAGCTTGTATTTCAAGCCCTTAAAAGTGCATTCCAACCCTCAATGCTCAATGAAGAAGACCAACTATGCTTTTGAAATTCATAATGCCAGCCTTGCATAACAATACCAATGCCATTAAAACTAACTTGCATAACTTTTTTTCAATGCCTTTGGATCATGCTCAAGCCTTGCAACCCTTAAAAGCAGCATACCAAAGAGTCCTAAATTATGAAATTTTTGTATAATAAATTCAAGAGAAGAGGAAACCATAATGCCAAGCAACTATAGCAGAGAAAAGGCAAGTACAAGAAAAATGGACAAGCATGATTTCTATGCAAGCTAAATGAACAAGAGTCAATTCAAGCAATGCATTTGAATTTTTTTCTTACCTTCCAACCATCTTTGACGGTAGTCTAAAGAGTCTAAAATCATCAAGTGCTTTTGTACAAAGCTAAAAAAAAAAATACGAGTCAAATTGGGCAAAAAATGAGCAAAAACAAGACCGTTCATTGCCTTGCCCGATGCTATAGCACCCACATTCTACCCAAGAAGGCTACTTGGCACCGTAGCACCTAGGTTCTATCCCATGCAAGTTTTCATGCATTTTTAAGGCATTCTTGCATACATTTAGCCTCCTAGAGCTTATTCCAATGCACTTCCTTTGAAACTTTTGAGTTTCTAATGATTTTCAACAACTTAATTTTAATTATTTTAGCCTTTTATTATTTCATGTAACTTGCAAAAGTTTTAAAGTAGACTATGGTTTAGTTACTTTAACTACGGTTTGTATATTGACTATAAAAAGGTAAACATTATCATTATAAAGGGTCTATTTGGTTGAATTAAATCTTAAAAGCTTTGGGCTTTGTTTATTCCATAAAGCTTTGTTGACTCATGAGAATTTATCCAAGCCTTTGCAAGATAAGCTTAGTGATGAAATCTATCCTTTATCTTGGGTTCACCCTTAAGTGATGAAGCAATCCTTTATATTTAAGGTTTCCTATTTTTGCAAATATTTATCAAGTAAGTAAATTTTATTCAAGTTGGTGGCTAGTTCCTTTATGCTTGAATCTTCTTCTTACTAAAATTATCTCAATCAATTTGTTAGATCTTTGTGTGTTAGATTTGACTCTCCTTCTTCAACCTTTCTCTGGTTGATGTCGATGATATTTGAATGTTAGTTATTAGAGATTTAAACTTGCTTTTGTGTTAGACTTGAAGTATCTTGAATTTAGGATGAATATGCCATAGATTATGAATGGAAATGCATGATTTTGGAAGTTATTTAGTATTGAAATTTTTAGCTGAACTATGTGCCATTTTTATCACCGAAAATACAAGATTAAGGCTATGATTTTTCATTATTTTGGTATCAGAGCTTCAAGGTTGTTTTTTAAAGTGTTTAAAAGTTAAATTTTTAATTGGAAGTGTTGACTTTGGTAGTTGAATCTTGCTTGAAAATTCTGCATGTGTGTTCTTTATGTTGGTTGAAATTTTTGTGTGAAAGAAAATGTTGGTTGCTAGATTTTTCCATTTGTAATGGTTGGAAATTTGCATTAGTGTTAGAGGTTGAAGATAATTGAGGAGAGAAGAAGTTTATCCAATTTCTTATCTTACTTGTCCAATAATTTAGCCTAAAAGCCTTACCTTATTCTAAGATTATCATTAGTCAACCTTCCATCTTGCATAATGCCAAAATTTCTCTTTGTTAACTGGGTAGCGTGACAAAAATTTAGAGAAGTTTTAATTTGTTTAGTCCACTTACCTTAACTTTTGTGTAAAGACCATGTCATATTAATTAAAAATCCTACCTACATAACCAACAATTACAATACCTTTTCCAAATCACTCATTACTTTTACTAACCATTGCCACCTCATCACCATTACCATTAGTACTTCCCTAAATACCATTAACTCATTACTTAACCCTAATCTGTAACTAATTTTCTTAATCCTACTTTCTTGCACAATTACACTATTACCCTCACTACAAATACATTATTTCACTTAGGCCCAAAATTAAACAAGCCCAAACAATTGACAAAATCTACATCCAAATGCAATCCCAAACCCTATCAACCAAACTTTACTTGGCCCAAACATTTGACCCTACCATTCCTAACCATCGAAAACATTTTTCCATTCCTGAATTTACTATTCACTATTAAAAAGTACTAGTTATAATTTTTTAATTCTACCTCTTTTATTGTGTTCTCTTCTTACATTATCCAAATATATCAATGGTTAGTACAAGAAGAAAGTTTGAAAGCCAAATTCAAAGCTTTAGAGTTAAAATGCATAGGAAATTTAACGATCTTGAGAGACTTATGCATCAAGTATCTAAACAAATTTCTCAAGCAGTCCAAGGCCAAGTTGAAAATGTTGATAAATGTTTGAATATGGATGTACTTGAAGTTGAAAAGTTAGAGCCAAAAAAATTTTTACTTTGGCTAAATGACTTTGAGATTATGAATGAGTTAATGAATTAGTCAAAAAAGCAAAAATGTAAAATTACTATTATGAAATTTAAAGATCATCCTTCTTTATCCTCATAGTGGGAAAATTTGAGAAGGAAGAAAGATTGGGAGGGCAAAGAAGGATTAAATCTTGGGAGAAAATAAAGAGGTTAATGAATAGAGAATTCTTACCCAAAAGTGCATCAATTATAGCCAAAGAAATTTTGTGTAAGAATGAAAACATCATTGACAAAAAAGATAATTTCCAAGTAAAGGTTGCATTAGAGCAAGATGAATTGATAAAGGTTATGAATGAGTACTAACTGATTGTTGTATTAGTTGAGGTTGAAAACAAGATGAGTGAAGTCAAAAAAATTACCTTGCATAAGGATGAACATGCGATTGGTAAGAAGAATGCTTCCTAAGGAGTTGATAACATGTGCTTGGTGAGTACAGTGGAAAGGTCTAAATTTAAGGTCAAATCTTTTCTAACAAGGGGAGTATGATGTGAATTCATGTTTTTACTCACATGTAAGATTGAAAGCTATTTCATCAATCAAGTTTTTAATGTCTTTAACTTGTATTTCAAGCTCTCAAAAGTGTATTTTAACCCTCCATGCTCAACAAAGTAGACCAAATATGGTTTTAAAAATCACGATGCCAACCATGCATAATATCACTAACACTATTATGATTAGCTCATATAACTTCTCCTAATGCCTTTGAATCATGCTCGGGCATTGCAACCATCAAAAGTAACATGCCAAAGAGTCTAAACTTATGAAATGTTTCCATAATAAATTCAAGAGAAGAGAAAACCATAACGTCAAGCAACTGTAAGAGAGAAAAGACAATAAGAAGAAAAAAGGACAAGTATGATTTATATGCAAGCTAAATAAACAATAGCCAATTTAAACAATGTATTTGAATTGTGTTTCTACCTTTAAACCATCATTAATAGTAGTTCAAAGAGTTTAAAATCATCAAGGGCCTTCATACGAAGCTAAAAAAAAAATAAGAATCAAAGAACAAGATCACTCCTTATCTTGCCCGATGCTGTAGCTCCCATATTCTACCCTAAAAAGTTGTTTGGTGCTATAATGCCTAGGTTTTATCCCATGCATGTTGTCATGCCTTTTCAAGGCATTTTTGCATGCATTTAGCCTCCCAAAGCTTCTCTCATGCATTTCTCTTAAAGCCTTTGAGTTTTTAATGATTTTTAGCAACTTTAAAGTGCATTAAGCTTCAAGTTCAAAACCAATCAATCAACTTGAAAAGAATAAAGGTAATCCAATCAGGGAGAAACAACATGAAAAATACAAGCATGTAAGTCATATTAATATAAATATGTTTATGTTTTAAATTATACATTGTAATTAGTTTTAGGTGACAAAATATCTTTCTATTTTGTCTTTTTTTTTTCATATCATATTATTATTATTAGTTGCTAGGTAAGTTTAAATTATTTTAGCCTTTCTATTATTTCGTGTAACTTGTAAAAGTTGTAAAGTAGATTGGGGTTTAGTTCTTTTAATTATAGTTTGTATCTTGGCTGTAAAAAGGTAAACATTATCATTGTAAAATGTCTTTTTTGGTTGAATTAAAATCTTGAAAGCTTTGAGCTTTGTTTGTTCCATAAAGCTTTATTGGCTCATGTGAATTTATTCATTTCCTTTACCCAAGCCCTTACAAGATAAGCTTAGTAGTGGAATTTATTCTTTATCCTAGATTCACCCTCGAATTGGTAGAGCAATCATTTATGTTTGAGGTTTCCTAATCTTGTAAATATTTATCAAGTACATTTTATTCAAGTTGGTGGCTATTTCCTTTAAGCTTGAATAGTTTTCTTGCAAAAATTATTTCAATCAATTTTTTGGATCCTTGTGTTGGATTTGAATCTCCTTCACCTACCTTTCTTTGGTTGATGTTGATGAAATTTTAAGGTTAGTTATTGGAAATTTGAACTTGCCTTTGTGTTAGACTTGAAATAGCTTGAATCTAGGATAAATATGGTATGGATTATGTATGAAAATGCATGGTTTTAAAACCTTTTAGTGCTAGAATTTTGCACTAAACTTCGTGCCATTTTTGTAACCAAAAATACAAATTAGGGCTATGATTTTTTGTTAATATCTTAATCATCAAGCATGATATACCTCATTTATAATCAGTTACGACTTGGTTATCCAAGTATTTCTCTATGAAGAAGTTAGGAGAGGCATTTTACCTTTTTAGTATAAAGATTTATCATGATAGATCATGTAAAATGCTTAAACTAAGTCAAAGCATTTATATTTACCAGATGCTAAAGAAATTCAACATAGATAAGTTCCAGAAAAGGTTGTTGTCTTTGATCCATAGAAAATATCTCTCCAAGGATATATTCCTAAGGACACAAGAAAAAAGAGATAGGATAAGTTAGATTCCATAGGTATCTGCTATAAGATTTATCATGTATGTCATATTGTGTACACAGATTGATATCTCATACACACTGAGTGTTTGTAGTAGGTATCAATATGATCTAGGCGATAAACATTAGATTGTTGTAAAGAACATATCAAAATATCTACGAAGAACAAAGAATATGTTCTTAGTTAATGAAGGAGAGTCAAAGCTCATTGTAAATGCATAAAATGATGCTAGTTTTTAAACTGATTACAATAATTTCAAATCCTAATTGGGATTTGTGTTTATTTTAAATAGGGATATAATCAACTAGAAAAGCTTCAAATAGATCACTACTACTGATTTTAAGATAAAGCCTTAGTATACTATTCTTGATAGAGTAACAAAAGAAAAGGTTTGGACATAAAAATTCATTAAGAAACTTAGAGTGGTTCCTAGTATTGTTGATCCAATTAAGATCCATTACGACAATAGTAGAGCCATAAATAAAGCAAAGGAACCAAAATATCACAAGAAGTCCAAACATATTCTTAAACGATTCCATTTAATTCAAAATATTATACAAGGTGAAAATGTATAGATTGTACAGGTAGATACATATGACAACTTGGTTGACCCACTAATAAAGCTTCTACCACAACAAAAGCATGATAAACATGTAACTAGATATAAGATCAAACATATCTATGATTAGCTATAAGTGTAAGTGGAAGATTGTTAGAGTAGATACCCTCTAGCCAATCATATCATTATACAGAGTAAACATTTTGTATAATAATAAAGGCACTTTTCAGTTGATTATACATTTTCATTCTTATGTATAGGTGTACATATGAAACATTTGTACAGTGAACATGCTTTTAAAATGGTAAAACCAAGTTGAAGTATTTAGATGGTTGATCATACTTTCTCTATACACTCAAAAGATAATTATTCTAGAAAGTATCCATAAGCCCAACATTACTTTGATCAATGACATAATAAATGGTGACAAAACTATCATTGTAATAAATATTCTTACTGGAGGGTGTGTCAATAGTTTACATATGTCAAAATTGTTGCTTGTAGCTTAGTACAATATATGGGTGCATGTTGTGTTCTAAGTATGTTCACTGGACTGACTTGACAAGAATGTTTGATATAGAAGGTGCTTTTTATGTCTATGAAATATACTTTCTTAATTTAATAGTACATATAATCATTTAAATTGATGGTTATACAAGGATTGGTATATTTTGATACCATATAACATGCCACCATAAATAAGGTTACAATAATTGTTTCATGATCTATACAAAGGCTATAGCATGCTAATAAAGGCTTTATAGCTTTTGAGCATGGGAGAATGTATCTTTGATGAGCTCACATGAGTATCCAAGACTATGTAAGTCTGTGGCCATGATAGGATAAGGTTAATGCCAAATCTGTATAGGTCTTAATCAAAGTTAGACTATGATTACAAGAAAAATTTAAGGTAAACATTATTTCTATACCTTAGCCTTGAAAGATACAGTATGACAAAATGATTTATCTTGTATATCAACTGTTAAGTTGACCAAGTTTAGAGTTATTTGCTAACACTTTACTAAATGAGCAATGTCTAGGAAACTAGTCATTTCCAAATACTTCAAATCAATAAAGAGCTTATAGATCATATATTTAAGATTTAATAAGGTAATAGGTTTATTGACCCTAATGTGAAATATAAATAAAGTCATGGTTGACTTGCTAAATCCAAATGGGTAAGTTAAAGGTCAAATTTTGATTTTAGCCTAATGCATGACTATACATCATAGTACACATATCCATGTGTTGTTACCAAGTAATAATACATTTGACAAGTTTAGCTATGCATGCTCTTATGTGCTTCGTGCATGGTCATGCATGAACATGGTAGTTTAACTAACAATTGTCTAGAAAATATTTTTTCTAGCATCATATGATATATTAGATTAGCACAGGATGCATGACTATGACCCTACATATCAAGATCATATATTATGAAAATCGAAGTGCACACCCATACGTGAAACACACATGACTATTCTTATCTTTTTTATAAATAGGCAAATTATGCATTCATTTTAAGGATATTGCTTATCTCTCTTCATTTTATTCTCTCTTTAAGACTTTTTTTTAAGATTCTTGATACTTCTTACCTTATCTACACCAACCTCTTGATCTACCTACTTTGTATAGGTTACTACAAGGCCACCTCAGAAGGGAATTGCCATAAAAAGATTGGTGGAGTTCTACAGCAGGTATTTGCACATCAAACACCCTATGTTGATATATTTTGTTATTCATATTTAACTCCTTCGTAGTTCTTAATGCTATTAGTAAATTAATGATGATTATTTAATCCAATTAGGTCATTGATAACAATTAAGGCTCAGATTAACAAAATTAGGGAAGGTACAGATTGTCTAGTTTCTATTAATCATAGTTAAATATTTGAATTAGGGAATAAAAATTTATATTAGAGGTCAGTGATAAATTACAATTATGGGTCATTATCCTTGAATTGGAATTGCTTTTGATTGTATTTATGTTACTTAATTTAGTTCGTAGAGATTATTTTGTGTCAATTATTTTATAGTAGTAAACACTTCCCCCTCCCTATATCATTTCATTAATTATTTGTTGATTAACTAGTCATTTGGATTGACCTTTACTTATTGTTACTACAAAACTTGTATGAAGTAATTTTGTTTATTTATAATTGTGCTCAATATGCATCAATGGGATGTTATAAGACTTTAATTAATTTTAGAATGTATTCTGCTACATAGTCATCCATCTAGTGAACTTATCAAACCCTTTACAATTAGTATTGTGATTCTTGTTACAATTGTCTTCTTAGAATGAGCAACTTCATACATGCAAGCAAGGCCAATAAAAGCCAACAATAAAGGTTTTATGGCTTAAATATTGGCTTAATCCCCTCCACGAGTTCGTTAACAAGGCAAAAAATTTATTACTCTAGAGACAAAGACCAAACATGAATTAATAATCGTTCAAATTATGTTTGATACTCTTCAATCTAACCTTTTTGTTACAATTTAGTATAATAGTCAAAAAATCTTGATATGGATTTGGACATACCTTGCACGAAGTTTCTTTTTAAAAGATTGCCAAGTGATCAAACCTTCATCATCCTTCATCAATTGGTACCATAACATTTTTCTAGATTGAAGGAAGCAAATGGCACCCTCTTTTATTTTGGTATTTGATAAAACTAAAAAATTGGTTGGCTTTACAAATCCAATTGGTAGGATCTTCATTACTAGTAAATTTTGAAAAATCCAACTTTACCATTTTAGAAAGGTACGCTTCATTCGATTCCACTATAATAGCTGTATTTTTCCTACCATTCAACCAACCACCCGATCGTCATGGTCAATTATTTGATGTTTCAACCTAGTCTCTACCAACATTGATAACAGTAAAAAGTGCTATCATAGATTCTTGCATCTCTTTAAATTGTCTCATATGCTCCTTTAAGCTGCTAATTTCAGTCTTAAGAAGCTTAAATAATTGGTCCACCATGCCTGACTTTGATACCAAGTTGTTATGTTCTTAGGGGGCTAAACATGTAACTAGTGCTAAAAAGCTTGAGCTTAGATTTTTTTGCTCACACAAAGCTCTCAATTCTTTGTTTCTTTTGATTTTCCCCCTATATTTGTTTTTTCAATAAATGAAAGGAAAGAGAATAAACAAATGTTTACTTTGACGGTAAACGATCCTCCTAAAGCCAAAGCTTAATTCTATAAATCAATTATGCTCGTTACATGAACACAATCCTTTACACTCAATAGCACATTTTCATTATTAAGACTCAAACTAAACCCTACTTCATAGCACTACCCACTATCATTACTCTAAGTGGGTTAACAACTTATACATGTAAGGATTTTATTTATCAACTGAGGAAATGATAAAGAGAATGATAAATACATATCTTGTTGCATTTTGCTTCCAATCTAGGATTTAATGACTTTACACTATTCGATTTAAATAGTTAGTTTTTGAGGTATGATTCTCTCAAGCTTCGTATTATTTAGTATCAGAGCCAACATCATGTCCTCCAATTGCAATCATGCTAGGTGAGAAATGATGTCAACATTGTAATGTTCACCCAAGGCTTGTCGGGAGTTAATGCACAACTAGCTCGCTTGGCATCAAAACTACAAAGTATGGTACTATGTTAAGATCCCAAGTGTAAGGTATGCGACTTGGATCCCACATCGAAAGTATAATCTTCTAGTGCAGAATTTATATTGCTTAAAACTCTCTAATATTAACTAACTTTTAGGGTGTGGTTTTTCCAAAGTTTGTATCAAGATACACTTCATTTGATTGATCAATCATTCTCATATATAGTCAAGTCACTATTGGTGCTATTCATGTGCAAAAATTTTGCATTCTAAAAATTTTACATTATAAAATAATTATAGTCAAATATGTCTATTCATGAAATTAAGTGTTTGCTTAGTACTATTTATGATTATGGATTTTGTTTATAGAAATAATTTGATTATGTGATAATCAATTTTCATATGTCTGTTACAACTTAAGGTTATTGGATTATGAATATTCATAATCTAATTATTTCAATTTGACAAATAATGTAAAAAGTTAATTATTTGTGTTAAAATATTCATATTTCTAGTACTTTAGTTTTTGGATTAGAAATATAAAAAAATTCAATAAATCCAATAAGGATTAAGACTTAAATCATCTAAAAGTATTATTATAATTCACAATTAGATTATTTATATAAGTTATCCAAATTATATCATAACTGATTAATAATTTAATCCAATAATTTAATAATTTCGATTAAATAAGTTATATTAAACTTACACTAATATTCATGCCTACAAAGTTCAGTCAAAAGGCATTAATACACAAGATTAAGGGTGAGATGTTATCTTTACGATGGATAAGGGGTGTCAATATAATTTCTCATAAATAATATACTACTTAAATACAATAGCTAAAAATTTATATTAAGTTAGATCAGATTATATTATGTTCTTTCAGTTTGTTGCATAGTGAGAATGGAACCAAGACTTTGATCAAGGAGTGGTGATAGCATAATATTAACAAAGAAAAATAACTGTAAAGCTTAATTTCTAAGATAAAAAGAAGTCACATTTACTGTCGATAACAAATGAAAAGAAAAAACATAAAATAGTTAATATCATAAGTTCAATACAACATTGAAACCTATGACTTAACCCCAAAAAAAATTTTTTAATTAAATTATGATAAAACTTTTACATAAAGTTAACAAACGGGACTTAAGGGGAAAAAAAAAAGATACATATTAATGAAACACAAAAGTGATTTAAGTGTTATTGATTAAGATATTATAGGGCTCTTACTTTGACAATAACAAACTAACATACCGGTAAGCATGTGACCTAATAACTCTTGCTTAAATTTGTAGGTAAATGATGATAGTTTTTCACGGTTAAAAGGGAAAATGACAAGGTTGGATTAAAAACAATCAAGATTTCAAGAAGCTTAGTCTAGGTTTAAATATTCTTGGATTTACTTTATTTACAAAGCTTAAGTCTTGGTTGGAATCGAGTTTGATTGATGAAAACTCACAAAACCTTGTTTTTTCTGGTTTTTTTGAATCTTGGGCTAAAGGACAATTTTTCAAAATGTTGGGATTAATTGATATTTTTAGTTCTAAAGGTTTACAATTCAAATAATCTACTAATCAATGCAAGAGCCAAATTTCTTTGATCAATTATCCATTTAATCATTTAACTTGAATCATTTAAGTAGTAATGACTATATGTCACATCAACCAAATAACCTAAAGAGTTGACTAATTGATGGACTATTCTCTTTTAGCCAATTTGGTCCCCAACTAGTTTTTGAGGACATTCATATATTAACTCACTTGAATTGATTTAGAACGACTTTTAACTTTCCCAAGCTTGCAAAATTTCATAGCAGGGTGTTTTAATAATTTAAAAGTTATTCATTTGTGAGTTTTCTTACCCTAAGTCAAACCTTGTTGTATTCCTTTCACTCATAATGTTGTAGATTGGGTTTCTTAGCTAACAACTTTGCAAAGAAAGTTCTAATTGTAAAGCTTAGGCTATAAAAGAATGTGCATTACTTAAATGTTATTTGGACAATTTGGTGAGCTAATGTTTCTTTTGACTTAGGAGTAAAAGTTTAATAACATTTGGAGAAAAACTAATTGAAATTCTTGGTTGAGCTATAATTACACCAAGGAAGAAAGTTTGGAGGAATAGACATAGACAAGGTTAGAGTCTATTTGAATTATTCAAACTCGAATCAAACAAATCGAATTTGAATCCATGATTGAACTTATTTTCATAAACAAGATAAGTTTTTACCAATTCAAATATATTTGGTTGAATTAAATTTAAAAAAGTTAAATTGTTTTAAAATTAAATTCAAATGTCCTTTCATCAATTTTAACTAATTCTTCTATATTCAAATTAATCTTAAACTATAATTTATTCAAACTCAATCCGAATTAAATCTAGCATCAGTCAAAGACTGGTTTGGGTTTAAACCACTGGCACTTGCGCTTGCCACTTTGTATGCATACAATTGTCTGACTCATGATTGTATTTTAAATTGCATTGAAATATCCTTTAATCACGAACTGACCAAATTTATTGAAAAAGTGCGCTTCGGTGTTTTGAAACCTAGCTCACCTCAGAGGCCATTTCAATCCCATAAATGGAATCAAAGCAAGGCTTTCCATTTATTGAATCAAGTCAAAGGCCCATAATTACTCGGAACAAATTAAATTTCATCCATAAAAGGATATATTAGATTTAGAGCAACCTCTAATTGCTCTTATTACAAATTGAATTCGACCCATAAAAAGCTATATGAAAAGCAATGTAAAAGGTCACTGCACATTGAATAGGTGTTCTATTCTGTTGCACGTACTTGGTGCATATCTGTACCTTACAATATGAGATATCAATAATAGAGATTAAGGAAATAAAATTACAGTAACCTTGAAAAAATTGGAATAGTTTGTACAAGCTGACATCCCTTTTGTCATAACTACAACCCCATCTCTTCCTTGAGAAATTTCACAGCTTCACTGATTCCATCCTGAAAGTAGCATAAGTTTAGGATAATTTCGGTGTTGAGCAGTTCCATATATATATCTATTTATATGATAATCAGCCAGAATTGGAAAGAAAAGCTCAGCAGATTATTACATACTACCCACATTGCATGAATATCAAGATATACAATACCTAGCTTCTGAAGATGGATGACCAAAGATGTGATTGCTACAAAGGGATTTAAGAAACAAATACAAAAAATAATTCTCAGAAATTCACTTAAAGCATACAAAGTTTAAAAGCTTAAAAAAACATGTAGGGTTCAAATATATATCTAAAGCATGAGAATACCCACCGAACACAAATTTAGAATTAAGATGGTGCAATTTAATCTAGATTTGAGGTCAGATATCTCGTCACAAGAGATGAAATGAAGTGGAAGTAAAAACAATTAAAACATAAATGCAGCAAAAACTTTATACTACTAATACAGCTGTGAACAGATGATATTATAGTAATAACAAGCATTGACCTCAGCAGATATTCTTTCAGCAATTTCTTTTGCACATGCTTTTACTTCTGGAGAGAGTGCATATTGAATGGCTTCTGATAGCAATTTTGCAGCTGCTTTGATGGTTCTGTCATCTATGCTATCTGGAACCAAGAGGTGTCCTTTCAGTGGTGCGGGAGCGACTCCAAGCCAAAACATCCTCTCAGCCCAATAGAACTGATCCAACATGAATGGACAAAGTATCTGCCACCCATAATCAAATAATTAACGAAGAGAAAGAAAGAGAGTACCAAGTGGACCTAAATTGACCCCAAGGACTTGGCCTAGTGATAAAGATAAGGATCACCCAAGGTGATCAAGGTTTAAACTATGATAAAACCAATAATGCTTGATTTATTTGGTTTATGACTGTGGGTCTAAATGGTCACAGGCTCTCAGGTTAATCTTATCTAATCAACTAAGGTTAACCAATTAATATAGGTAAAGATTCTCGAGTCATCAAAAAAAAAAAAAAAAAATAGACCTAAATTATACATGGGAAGTATATAAGAAATAGTAATACAAAAAAGAAAAAGGAAAAAGAAGCATACATATTACAATGGACTAATATATTCAGGTAAAGAATCTGCCAATAGCGGTTCTGCCAACCCGGTTAAGAATTCTTACAGACAGAAAGAGATTAAAGTTGATAGTAAGAGTGTTATATTAATTTCATTAGTACAAAAAAAATCTATAACACTTCACACAACCAGCAAGGATATCAACTATTATTAACATAAAAGCTACATATATTTCAACACTCTCCCACCAACAGTAGCATTTATATTTTCAATGCCTAGCAGAGATTCTACAAAGCCTCCACCTGTTGTGTTAAAAGAAAATTTAGTTGTGGACATTTCAGAGGTTGCAGTGGATTCAGTGGTACAGGCAAGAAAACTAGCTGCCACAAGGAACTGGTTCATTCCAAATAAAGGCCAAAAAATGACTAATATGCAAATGAAATAAGAAAACCAATTTTGAAAAAAGTGAAACTTCCAAATCAGGGCATGCTAATTGGAATTGAAAACCACCTAAAATTGAGAAACTAATTAACCTGGAAAAATTTGTCCTACATCAAGGATGATTATACCTCACGCAAAATGACTTGCACTTAAAAGTTAAAAGAAGAATATACGATAGCAAACAGCAATAGTATTTAAACTTAATAAGTGAAAACTATTGCTCCACTAAAAATGTAGAAAAAGGTGAAGGGTTTATGAAAGACTAACCTGAGGAATTCCTGCATGCAGTGCAGCAGCAGTGGATCCACTAATTGTACATTGAAATCAAGCAACGCCAAAATATAAGTTAGCTTTGCTGCATACTGCACATCTAATTTACATAAAAAAGGAATTACAAAACAATTCTCTCACCTTCCTCCATGATGAATCGCAGCCACACATCTCGGAAACAGATAGTTGTACGGTATCATACTAATTTACATGATAATAGCAAAACAAAATGTGAATTTCCACAGAAAAAAATTATGATACAGGACATAGTCAATTAAAATGAAGTCATGAACTACTTTATAGAATTTATTGCTCAATTTCTTCACAAACTATTTTAAGATAGCATTCTTACTGAGCTCCAAGTAAGAAGACCTTAATAGAAGCTACAAGAACAATATGACTAGATTGCTCATCCTGATTTAACAAAAAGAGCAGAGTTTCCAAGTTATCGTATAAACAGACATCAACAAAGACAATCTGTAAGATCCACATTTAGGACCACGGAATACAGGCAATATGTTCTAAAAGCATGATCAGAAATTAATCATAGGTTCATTTTGTTGTGTGCCAATCAATGTAAATTTTGCCGAAAGTAGCTTGGTATGTCAATACACTGAAAAGGAGTTTAATAAAAGTGCTACGTGAGATCAAGTTTGGACAAAGCCAAAACCATTTATAATCTAAATACCTCCAAGTAAGACAGGTGTGAAAATGTTTCTGCATCATTAAAAAAAGTTGCAGGTTATAAGTGGCATTAATTAGCTTTCATCTTCATCCTTTAGGTCTCAAAGGACTTACGTATACAAAGATATGCTCACCCAGAAAAGCAGAAGAGTGTTCCATCAAATAGAGAGACTCCATCTCCAACGATCTGCCTTTGCTTTAAAAATGATGTTGTTTCAGCAGCAATAGCTTGAATCGCAGCATCTAAAGGTTTATACCCTGCTGTGAAAAGGATAAATCTGTAGTTTGTGGTTTCTAGAACAGTTCGGAGAACCAGAAGAAATGCTTGAGGATTCTTTAAGAAACCCATGCTGCAAGCAACAAAGAACAACATAGTTCAACACAGGATCAGTAGTAAAACTCCAAGTCCAAATGCAGAAATGAATAAGAAATAAGTCATCCAACCAGAAGCATAATGTTATTTAACAAACTAGGTGTCAGTTTCACACTGTTGTAGCTCAAGATACAATTACTTCCTTCCCAAGTCATACCCACAAAAGTATTTGGTAAAGGACTGAGTATTACAAGTGAAGTGTGGTTCAAGATGATCATTTAATAATCAGTTCCATTAAGGATTTCGAAAAGCAGTACACGTCGCTTTATAAATTCAGGTCAATTATGAGGAAGGGGTGTTTTTGAAATCTGAATAATGGTTCCTTTTGAAATAAAACCAAGGTTGTGAATAACTCAATTAAGGTGTTTATCAAATGATTTCAGATTCCGATAAAAGCTAACCTTTTTTATTTTTATTGATTCAAACATATTAATCTAACTTTCACATGTAAAAGATAAAAAAACAACACAAATAGATTAAGGGATGCAAAGGAGAAACAAACAGCCCCTACGTAGTGATATTAGAGAGAAGAAAAACACGGTAAGGAACCCACCTTGCAATAGAGCTTAGTCCTACGAAAATAATCTGCACTGACTTACAAGCTTCCAAAAAAGATTGAAACTCAAAATGAGCTGCACACATTTTCCAATTTGTTCTCAGATGCCCAGATGGCAAAATGGAAGTTTCTTCACACTTCTTACACGAAAATTGCCATTTAACTGGAAGGAACCAAAAGCCACAAGCACAAACACTTGAAGGCCAGTAATCTGTTAAGGGCTAATATTAGAGAGTTGATTAAAAAGAGGAAGAAACTACACTAAAGCAGAAAGTGCCACTGAAGCTTTTATAAACATGACTGAGTAATTTGGAGTTTATTGGATATGGATCAAAGTTACTTTGCAACCGAAAATATTTTTCGTTATCGTGAATTTAGTTACTTATTTGCTCACGAATGACTTCCATCAATCATGGATCAAATATATGGTACCAAAAGAAATCATGAAGGGCAGTTAGTGAAACCTGAAAAATGATAATCTATGTTCAACAATCAAAAGAAGAAGAAGAAGAAAATATACTTTCACATAATTAATTTACACAGGTTGTCTCCAAGTTCCAAGAATCCCCCTTATATTTCTCAGCTCAAGGGAAATAAATTGTCCAGAATCCCTGAATGCATTTATCATGATATTCTTGACTTCACATTCTGACAGAACAACGTTTTTTTTTTTTTTTTTTTTTTTTGTATTTGTAAACAACAATAAGAAGAGTCATGGTGGAGATTACAAACTAGAACAGAATTTGGGAAGAATGTTAAAAGGAGTGTAATTTTATGAAACAAACTCCTAGAAACCATACACCATTCCCAGTCCAATAATGGTCGAAGTATACGAGAACAATCTAGCAATCTACTCCTAACTCTATCCTGCTTTCACACAACATGCATTGAAACAGCCTTCTATTCCAAGCCTCTCAGTTAAGGCACAGCAGCACGCAGACATAAATTCACACACAAGAATACAAAAAGGTAAAAGGAAAGTCCCACATTACTCTAGGCAATTGCCTGGGTTTGTCACTCCATCCCAATTATACAGCTATGGAGAATTGCACAAAAAATTGGATGTTAATTTTGGTCAGCTTACATCTCTACTCTTTCATGTTTTAGAAAATTATAACATGAATAAAAATGGAATTGCTACCATCTCTTTCTTCCTGATCTGTGTTTTCAATTAAGCACTAAATTAAAAATCCTGTGAGCATGTTGCATCCAACTTGTAATGTTTTAAAATACTAAGTCCCTACAAAAGATCAAACCCAACCCCTACCCAACACATCCAAAAAAAAAAAAAAAAGAAGGAAAAGCAAAGTAAACACAAGGTTGAAAAGGTCAATCAAATATATGATCATGTGTCAGCTTAAGTACTTGTATTCTTCTAAACTATTGTAGAGTTTATACATTCACAATTTTTTTCACCTGCCTTGAAACTTCAGTAGAAAATAGGAAGTAAAGATAATTGTACAGTGTGAATTACAAGAAAGAAAAATCTGAATCTATTAGAATTGTCAAAATAAAAGTATACCAGGGCATTCAACAATTTCTTTGCTAAATCCATACCTGTAAACAAAAGAAATTAAAAATTTTGTAGGGAATGAAACAAGAGAAATATTAGAGGATAACATATTAATCAAGAAAAATGGATCAAAGATATAATTCAAACTAAATTATTATTATCATTAATAGAAATTAATTAAATTGTGCTAATTATTCTATGTAGTGTTGTATCTATGATATGCATACATATCCATGCATCTTGGCTCACTAAATCGTACACAGTTACAAAGACGTAATCCATTTTAGGTTATTTTTCTTTAATGATCCAAGCACCTTATCTATAAAAAAGTGCATAACTTACAATAGTTTAAGAGATGGTACCCGATCATACCAAGTGGGAAGGCTTGTCACTGGATCCTGCATTCGGTAAAGAGGTTTCATGAGCACTTGCAAACCTTGGAGTATCAAAAACCTTATCTCAGCTTCTTGTCACAATTGAATAAAAATGAACTAATGAATAGAATTTTTCTACACAATTCATTAAATGCAACAATGATATAAATCAAACACACTAACCGTAAAAGGGCAGGGACTCAAATTCAATTCCTTGCTTCTCCACAATGCCCAATTTTCAGAAAAAAGTGGCCACATCCAATGAATCACATCTTGCCAACAAACCTACAGACACTAACTGATAAGGATTTAATACTATTACAATTGTGATTTTTGTTATTATTCTCAAAAAATTGACACAATATATATATAATACAATAGGAGAAAATAAAAAATGAAACAAAATTATACAATCGTAACTCTCCTAATCTAACATATTCAATTTGATTTTCAACACTCCCCCTCAAGTTGGAGCATACAAATCATATGCACCAAGCTTGTTATGAATGAATTCAATACGCAAACCTCTAAGTGATTTGGCCAGAATGTCTGCAAGCTGATCGTTGGAGTTAACATGGCTAATAGTTATACACCCGGATAAGATCTTTTCTCGAATAAAGTGGCAATCAATCTCTATATGTTTAGTTCTTTCGCGATATACTGGATTAAAAGCAATATGAAGAGCTGTCTGATTGTCACATAGGAGCCTCTCCTGTGATATCTCTGTAAACTTCAACTCATGAATTAATTGTTTCAACCAAACAAACTCACATGTAGCCAATGTCATAGCACGATATTCTGCTTCCGCACTCGACCTAACAACCTCATCTTGCTTTTTGTTTTTCCATGAAACCAAATTGCCACCGACAAGAATACAGTACCCTGAAGTTGAAAGCCTATCTAATGGGGACCTGGCCCAATCTGCATCAGAGTATCCAACCACTTGAGTATGACCCCTGTCTACATATAATAATCTTTTGTCTGGTGCTCCCTTGATATACCTCAGGATTCAAACAACTACATCCCAATATGAATCACACAGAGATTGTTGGTACTGACTAACAACGCTAACAGAAAAAGAGATATATGGCCGAGTGATAGTAAGGTAGTTAAGTTTGCCTACTAACCTCCTATATCTACCAGAATCTACAACTGGCTCCCCCTGACCTGATACGAGTCTAGTATTAAGATCCATAAGAGAGTCAACAAGTTTACAATCTAACATCTCTGTCTCCTCCAAAATATCCAAAGCATACTTCCTTTAAGAGATAATTATACCAGACTAGATTGAGCAACTTCTATCCCAAGAAAGTATCTGAGTGATCCCAAGTCTTTAGTCTAAAAATGGTCAAATAAATGCTTCTTTAACTGCTTGATTTCTTCTTGATCATCACCCGTGATAACAATGTCATCAACATAGACAACTAAGTAAATGCATTGTCCTCTTGATGTATGTCTGTCAAATATAAAATGATCTGACTCAGTTCGGGTCATACCAAATTCCTAAATAACCTTGCTAAAATGTCCAAACCAAGCACATGAAGATTACTTAAGACCATACAATGAATGATGAAGTTTATAAACCAAACCAAACTCCCCTTGAGCAACAAAACCAAGATGTTGCTCCATATAGATCTCCTCTTGAAGTTCACCATGAACAAAGGCATTTTTAATATCCAACTGAAACAAGGGCCATTGTCGTATAACAATCATAAATAAAAATAAATATACGAAGAACATCTTTGCCACCGAAGAAAACATGTCACCATAGTCCAAATCATAAACTTGTGTATAACCTTAGGCAATTAGTCGTGCCTTAAGACAATCAACCTTACTACCAACAGTCAACAGTAGAATGACCCAGGGGTAATTGAACCGACTCCCAAGTACCATTATTATGCAAGTTCATCATCTCATCTAACATTGTCTGTCGTCAACCTGGATTAGAGAGAGCCTCATTGCCAGATTTAGGAACTGAAATAGAAGAAAAGGAGAAAACAAATGCATGGTATGGTGAGGACAAACAATGATAACTAAGAAAATTGTAAATAGGATTAGGATTACGAGAAGACTTTACACATTTACGAATGGCAATGGAAAACTGATTAGCAAAAGGTAGGGTCATGACCGGTGAAGACTCAATGGCAGGAGGTGAGTCAAATGGATCTATCAAATCAAGATGAGCAATATTAGTACCTGTAAGAGAAGAAGATAGTGAAGAATCAGAGACTTGTAAGCATTCAGGAGTATTTGATAAAGGCTCAGAGAGAGATCTTGACTCAATAGGTGGTTCAAGAAGAGGGGTATACGTGGGCATCAGAAGTATGTCAATGATAGGAGATTAAGGATTAGACAAGGAAAAATAAAGGGACAACTCGAAAAAAGATAACATTAGCAAAAATAAAATAACAACGAGTCATGAGAGAATAACACTTATAACCCTTTTGGAGATGAGAATAACTAAGAAAAATACACTTGATAAAGCGTGCAGACAATTTTTCATAACCTAGTGAAAGGTTATAGACAAAACACGTGCAACCGAAGACACGAGGAGGAAGAGAATACAAAGGACGAGTGGGGAACAAAATGGAATGAGGAATCTCTTTTTGTAACACTGATGAAAGCAGCTATTAATTAGATAGCATGCAGTAAGGACTGCATCAGCCTAGAAATAAACAAAGTATGCGAATGTAAAAGTAATGTTCGAGCAGTTTCAAAAAGATGTCTGTTTTTACGCTCAACAAACCCATTTGTTGTGGGGTGTAAACACGAAAAGATTGATAAAGAATGCCTTCAGAAGACATAAAGGTTGTGAAAGGAGCTGAAAAATATTTACGAGCATTATCATTGCGTAATGTACATATAGATGTCTTAAATTGTGTTTTAATTTCAACACAAAATGATTTAAAAATAGAAAATAATTCAAAACGATGTTTGATTAAAAATACCCATGTGCACCGTGAATAATCATCAATAAAGGTCACAAATTATTGAAAATTTAAAATAGATTTGACTTGATATGGACCCCACACATTAGAATGTATTAACTCAAACGGAGAGAAGGCCCAATTATTGACACACCTTGGGAAAGAACGACGAGACTGTTTTCCAAGTTGACACGACTCACACTCAAAAGAAGATAAACTGGATAGACTAGGGACCATCTTTTGAAATTTAGACAAACTAGGATGCCCCAAACGATTGTGGAAAAGATAAGGATATTCAGTAAATGTGTAGGCAACAGAAGATAAAGGCAAATAGAGTTTGTAAAGTCCTTGTGACTCGTGTCATGTGTCAATTGTCTTTCTCAAACCACGGTCCTGCATAAAAACAGAATCACTAGTAAAAATGACAGAACAATTTAAGGTTCGTGTAAATTGACTAATGGACACGAGATTATATAGACAATATAGAAGGTAAAGAACAGATGTTTAAGGTAAGGAAGCGAGGGGGTGAGCATTGCTCACAACTTTAGCCATGACTTTTATATCATCGGCTAAGTTGACAGAATATAGAGTGCTCAAATGTGAAAAATGGGACAATAAATTAAAATTACAAGAGAGATAATTAGAGAGACCAGAATCAAGAACCCAAGGCCCGAGATTGAAGGATTGAGACAAACAAACAGTTGAATTACCAGATTGTGTGACTGAAGCAACAGTAGACTGAGATGACTACTTACTGGCCTGATACTGTAAATATTCTTCATAATCAGCCCTAGCGAGAGTCACAGACTGGTTTGTTGAGATATCTGAACAATTGTTTGGAGGAACTAACTGTGCAATGTTGGCCTTTTGAGTGGGTGACCGTGCAACTTATAACATCTCTCTAGTGTGTCCCCACCTATGGCCAATAAGTACATTTAGGACGACCGCCCTTTTCTCCACACTCACCCTGATCTTTATTTGGAGAATGAGAGGCGAGGGCAGTAGATTCTATAATCAAAGTTTCTATGGTTAAGGAAGAAACTTGAAGCAGACAGGTAAACACATCATCCATGGTTAGAACAACTGCACTAGATAAAATCTAATCTCGAACAGGAGCAAGATCAGGATTGATTGCTGATTTAGACGATCCTTCACCAGCCAATTTTGAAGACTAGAAATTGGTTAGAAAAGAAGCAAACAACACTAATAAGAGACCTAGAGAACCTTGAAAGCAGTAAAAAACAATACAGACTCTGATGACCAGAAAGAGAGGAAGTTCGATGCCTGAGAACCTTGAGGAGGCCGAAATAGATTAGATCAGCACCTCCAAAGATGAAAAATAGTAGCCGAAGAATTTTTCGATAGCTGGAATTTGTGCATCTGTTGCTGAAAGGTGTTTGGTTGACCGAAAAAGGTAAGACCGATGGTCTCTAAATTAAACGGAGTGGGCAGTGTTGTTGCACGATCACCTAAAAAGAAGATCAATTAATGACGAACGGCTAAAACAGGCGGCGTGTGAGAGCGCATGCAATGACATATGGGATCGAAAGTAAAAGGCCTTTGACGGAGATGAGACAACGATCAGTCTGGTATAGGTGACTTGCTGATTAGTCACAAGAGAGATCGCAAAATGACATCACGGAACAATTTTGAATTAGGGTTTCTAATTTTTTCCGAAAATTTCAAATTAAGGTTTCTAATTTTTATCACTCTGATACCATATGACAATTATGATTCTTCTTGTTATTCTCAATAAATTGATACAATATATATATATATATATATAGAGTACAATAAGAGAAAATAAAAACGAAACAAAATTATACAATCTTAACTCTCCTAATCTAGCATAGTTAACTTGATTCTCAGCAAATACAGATGCAGAATATTTAAAAACAAAGAAAACACCTAAATAATTAAGATTTGAACTTATTGTTTCACAACATTTTAGGATGGAATAATTTATAAGGTGCATCATTTACTCCAAAAAAAGTAGTTGAAGTTTGGATACCTTGTTAACAGGAGCTTCCTGGAGATATTTATACAAAAGTGGATGTTCTTTTACAAAGCAATGTTCGAATGATGAAGGTGCACTGCTCAGTCAACAAAAAGGTTAATATAAAAATAAGCCCAAATTGATGAATGGCAACAACTGGACATATGTTGCTTTTTACGGGGATATAAAGGAAGTCCTACCAATAGATTACACGAAAAAAAGGAGAAATCACA
This sequence comes from Anacardium occidentale, assembly GCA_026122585.1. NCBI lineage: Eukaryota > Viridiplantae > Streptophyta > Magnoliopsida > Sapindales > Anacardiaceae > Anacardium > Anacardium occidentale. The sequence goes on from JAJEJH010000627.1 coordinate 32,994, forward strand.
TCAAGGTTTTAGCAATTTTAAGAATAGACCAAATGTGGAATTTAAATGATATGCAAACGTCCAAAGACTTTAGAAGGTATTGACAGAAGTCAAAGTGTAAATCAGAGAGAAATCATGTATTACCTATAGGGAACAACATAAGGAGAGGCAATTATGCAGCGGACACGAAAAAGTTCTGCAAGGCTCCATCCCTCCTGGAATATAATGTGAAGCAACCTTTTAGGCATCAAATAGTTAACCTATAACCCCAAAAATCAACAGGTCCTCGTAAAATTGTATAATTAAATTTGTTTTTGTTATGCAACTATGAAGATATTAGCTAGTATGTGTCATTAACAAACTAAATTATCATGCTTAGTTATTTATCAATTTCTTTTTTGACATTAACTCATCTCTGCTTGGTTCTTCTAGCATATAAATGTATTCTTTTTGAATTACTAAAATACCATTAATCTTCTTGTGCCTCCTTAAACATGTCCAAAGACTCCTTACAACCAAATTTGACATCTTCAGACATATCAATAAAAAGCTGTTAAGGAAATAAATTCCCTTTAACAACATCAAGACCACAATATCAATCTAGAACACATTTGCAACATATCGAGAAATCTCATTTTAACTTATATGTTGAGCATGAAATACCAATGCGAAAAAGTTTATCACAATGAAATCACCCTCCAAGCTTGGACAATTTCCAAAGACTTTTTCCACTGCAGAATAGCATTCTTTTCTATGTTCAGCGTTAATTTTCCTCTTCTTCAGCCTAAAGATTAACTCCTGCAAGCCTGATAAGACAAAACAAGTTATAGGAACATTGCAAAAGTTGAAGCTAATTTTTCACAAGAAGCAACTAACAAAGCAAGTGTTTCAAATCAAATTAGCCTCATATATATATATGAAGATCACAGTCAGCCTAAACCCAAACCTGTTGCATCATGATTCTGAGGTGTTGAGACCACAGGTGGTGATGAAATTGGATAAAATGCAACTAGTTTCCCAGCCAAGTAACAACTCAAGTTCTAAAAGTACAAGAAACCAAAAAATAAATTATAACCCTTTTCAATACATGAAAATTATATTCAATAAACACAACAAATTTAAATTTTTCCAATAAAGTATGTAAGCTTTCAGAGAATACGAGAAAAAAAAAAAAAGAAATCGAATGACAATGCAGTGAGTAAATTCAATTGGTAAACCTGGTGAGCTGAATGAGTGATAAGAACAACATGGTAGTGTTTCTGGTCAGAAGCAAACGCGGCAGCGATTGCCTGCATTTCATTATTAAAATTATTCGGAGAAAAAAAATTCTCTAACATTTGATCCTTCTAAAACGAACTTACAGCGATCGGGTAAACATCGCCTTTGGTGCCGAAGGCCATGAAGGCAGCTACCGGTTTCGTCCTCTCCAACTCCGTTTCCATTTGGTATTGCAGAGCTCACAACCGGGAAATTCTGCAATTTGAAATTTTCTTTGCGTCCTAAACCCAAAGATCCTCCCGAATCTTTTCGATCGCTTGTTCGAGAACTACGATATTTTAGCTGTGGACTTGGATTTCTTTGGATCAAAGAAGCATCCTCACGCTTTTATGAAAATTCAATGCATTCACACTTCAGAAAAAATAACAAAGGTACCCTAAAAATTGTTGAATGTGAACATTAAAATGGAAAGAATATAATGCAGCCGAGTTTAATAGGCCAAAGGATATAGTGCCACCCAAAGTTTCGCTTAATGATCAATTTTACCTCTTAATTTTTAAAAATTTAAATACTCTCCTGTTAACCAAAATCAATAGTTAAATTTAACAGTCAACAGTTCAATTTTAATGGCTAAAAAAGTATTTTGGTTATTTTTTAATAAAAATTTATAAAATAATAAAATAAATTTTATAAAAATATAAAATATTATTTCTATATAAAAATTTTAGAAAAATTAAAAATTAAAAAATAGCCTTATAGCGGTGGCCACTAATAATAGAACCGGTAGCCGAAAATGACCATTTCATTCAAAAGATGATCAAATCTAGTTGTTTTGTTTGATGGAGGTGGCCAAATTGACTACATTTTATTTTAGAAGAGATAGCTAAAGCAAAAACAACTAAAAATGATCGAAAATGATTGGTTTTGATCCCATAAATTATTATAAGCCATAGTTGTTGGTAGAGGTGGTTAAATCTGACAACCCCCATCAAAATAAGAGGTGACCAAATTTGATTGCCTTTAGAATAAGGCCACCTAGCTCAATTATCAGCAACCATCGTTGTGCGATG